>CCAG010002243.1:0-47097 GCA_001077435.1 Glossina morsitans morsitans
TCTCTCTCTCTCTCTCTCTCTCTCTCTCTCCCTCCCCACTTCTTTCTGACCTCTTCTTTCTGACCACCAAGCCAGCATCATGTCACACCGCGTAAGGCGGACGTTCCCTGCATACATGGTAAAAAAAAAAAAATGTTTATCTTTTAATGTTTTCTTAAAAATATTCTAACGCCAAATCCGAAGGCTATCCGAATAGGATCACAAGTCCCGCTTGTCTAATAGATAGGACAGACAATGTATATATGCTCTTGATCGGCAGAAAATATCATTTGTCGTCTATTCTGTATACAATATATATATATATATATACATATATATCAATAACATATACCGAACGAACTGATGTTCAGTCAAATTATTAATCGAATGTAAAACATATTTATACTAGTATGTGGATACAAAAAATTTCGGATTGCGTCCAATATAATCGGTTTTCGAAAACGAAACAAATAATAACAACGAACCCTTTTTTAATCTTTTCTCAATTTCTTACAATCATCCTCTTTTTTCTGATAGACTTTCGAAATCTACTTATCTTACTTATTACTTATTTGACGAAACAAGGCAACAATTTCCGATTTGCTTTTTAATTAAGAGAAAACAAAGTTTTTTCAAAATCGTTTGATTAAACGACTTGAAAATTTTGATTTGAAATTTAACTCCCATCATCGAAGAATGGTTGCATTTGTGATGCACTAATGCTGCTTCTTCTTTCTGGTTGTCGCCGTGTTACACGAATAGGAGACATCCTCCGAGTGATTCATCATTTAAAACAAACATATATATATATGTTTTAAATCGATCTAATCATATCTGTTCACCTGTTTTTAAAACCGTTTTGAAACACTCGCGAATCTCAAAGGTGAGGATAATGAATGAAAAATTCAAAAGAGAAATTCATTATATTTCGGCTAACAATCTTAATAACGTATTGTGAAATTTATTTTATTTTAAAGCAAAATAATTCTGATTCCAATACAATTGTGAAAGGTTTTTGGATTTTCAATACTAATCTTAAGACGTAAATATTTCCCTTCGTAATGTTTTTCTTACACCCTTTTCTTGCCCTCATTCTCAATTTAATCATTATGAATCTCCTTTCGGACAATCTTTTCGTAAGCGCTTCCCGTCTAATGCGTAACCAAATTTTTTTTTTTATGCTTTGCACCCTTCGTGGATGGGCCAAGGATATATTAACATACACAACATCCAAAAGGACTTGGGACAGATCGACTTTTTATTATACTAATCGATTTAAAATCACTTTTTGTCCATTTGTCTGTCCGTCTATCCAGCTGCAATTTTTGAGATGTTTGATACACTGACGTGTATCAAAGAACGAACGCTATTGAAAATGATCGGGCGACTTTTTCGACCACTTCCCATGTAACGCCTTTCTTTGAAAAGTAATTATATGAATAATCGCATCAAGAGGAGTGATGTAAGGTATTTTATGTTGAGTCGCGGCCAACTATAGTCTCTTTATTTGGCTGTTTTTTAGTTTTCATTCACTTTGAACGATCGTTCTACTTAAGCTCTCTAAACTGTTTTAAATTTCAGTTAATCATTTTATGTAATCCATTTAACTTCACAATCTCTCAAAGATTTTTTACGCGAATGCGTCATTTTTGGGAACGGCGCATGCTGTGAAATAATTGGCTTCAGTGTATGCGCACTCGCAAAAAAGGAGAAAGAGCCGATGGTTGGTATGAGTTCGTAAATGAAAATAAATAAATTATTTATTTGCTCTTTAATTTAAATATCGCAATAAATAAAAACTTCAAAGCGGGCTTTAAAAAATTAAAAATGCAAGTTTTCAGCATTTCGTTTTTTCTTTCTGATAAATTGCATTAAAAAACATACATAAATAATCATTTAATTTGATAATTCAAAAAGTACATATTAGACGAGATGTAAAGAAATGATGATTAAATAAAAAAAAAGACTGTTTAACGATACAAATCAGAAAAATGATAAATAATACAATTGCAAAAAAAAAAATTAATTAATTAATTAATGAATATACGATTTAGCTGATAGAGTAATATTTGTTTTAAATTAAAAAAGAAAAGCATAAAATATATCTTTAGTAAAAAAAACTTTGCGTTGCTTTTCGACTTTGAAAAACAGCATAGAGCTTAAAGAGCGTAGAAGAAGAAAAAAACCATACAAATAATTTTATTAGGTATCCAGAAATGTTTTTGCCCGTCTTATGTGTGCGCAGAATTAATTAAATTAAAATATTTTTGGCTCTAAATCCAAGGAAGGAGGATAAAAAAAGCAAAACATTACCACAATTATAATGCCAAGCGGCAATATGTGCTCGGAATATTCTTAAAGTGTCTACATTTTACAGTTAATAAGAGTTTCTGAAGCTCTTTCAAGCCTGTTCGTCTCCCTGTGAAGAACCCAAAGCCCCGAGAATTACTTTAATCAAAATACTGCCATTTTACATCATAAGCGAAACTTGACATCTGCGACTGCTGCAAATTTATAGCGAAAGTCCTTCCTATTATCTTTGAACCACATGATTATGATTCTTTTTGTTTGTTTTCTGATGGAAATTATCAACAGTAGGTAAATGCTGGAGTATGATCATTAAAAGTGTGTTCCATTACCAAGGGCCATTCATCACCAGACCACTTGACTATGTTGATTTATAGGAGGAACGATATTGCGACCTTTTCACAGACTGTGAAACCCCAATAGATGCGACTAAGCAGCAAGCGTTCACTTTCGTCTAACAGTAGCGTGTACGCTTTATCCAAAGCAATAATTATTCTTTATATGCCAATTTTTCTGCACTAATAGACAAGTTCTTAGGCATGGCGTTAAGCTAACAGATAAACGCCAAAAGTCAGCTAATAATTGAATTAATGGCTGTAAAGTCTTAGTAAAATATACACTCTAGCGATAAATCGATTAGATTTTTTTAGGGTTCAGCAGACGTCACATTAATTTCCATTTATTTCTCAGCTTACTTAATATTTTAGTAAACGAAAGCGTAAGAATTAAATGTACGCCCAACTCTTTTTTTACACGGTAGATACGTTCCTTAGAAATCTCTGCAAAGCAAAACGTGAAAAAAATACCAAGCGACATATGGTAAATTTGGAGACATGTTCATCAAGCGTTCATTTTTATTACAAAAAAAAAATTAAAGTTCGTGTACAATGAAAATTCAGTCCATAAGTACGTAAATGTTTATTACGAACAGAATGAAAAATGTAATGTAAATCAGTAAATATGTCAGATATGTCCGGCATAACTGTCGGAGTTGATTCAAATGAAGTATTTCCTCCGTTATTAACGGCCTCTGTTAGTTTCTTTGCTGTTACAAAGTCTCTTGGTAGCAGTTTTTTTTTTTTGTTTCTCAAGTTGTGGTTATATAATTTTCATATCCAAGTTTCGGTAAAACACTGTCAAGATTAAAATTTAAATAAATTTTTTTTTGTGTTCGTGGTAGAACAAATAATTCGTGTAAAAATAGTGTATTTTTAAGACCTCATGAATTAATCCAGACATTGCTAGCTGATATTCGCCTTCGAATGTCGCTGTATACGCAAATTTTTGTAAGACACTGCCAAAATTCGGTTTAAAAAAAAAATTTGTTATGGAGTTCGTGTTAGAAGGAAAAATTTGTGTAAAAAAATGAATTGATGAACCGTGTTATTTCGAAATCGTGTAAAAAAGAGCGTGTAAAAAAGAATCGGGTGTATATGAAATGCAGATTAAACCGCATACCGCAAAGAACCAAAGTAAAAAAATGTTGTATTTTAAGCCCATTAAAGCAGGGTTTCTTCCACTGTCGAATCTGCAAAATTCCTCATAGACACAATTCGCTTAGAATCACAGCCGAATCAACTGTAGGTCTTACTTTATCATGCTTTTATACCAGTACATTTATTCAAGGAATTTAGATGGAAGGTTAAATGTGGTAGGTCGCGGCAACTAGTGCGAGAAGCAGACTCATCTGGATCATGTCTGCAAAAATTCTTACTAATCATCAGCAGGTATGTTGACCGTAAATAAAGCACACTGGGAAACTAGAAATGAACCTCTTACAGCTATATTGAACGAACATTAGAACAAGTGTTAACAGCAAATACTTGACTTTTTAAATGTGTGGGAAAAATGGAAGATAAAGCAAAAACTTTTTTGGTCTCCCAATGAAAAATTTTGTAAAGAAATCTACTGAACACACGAAGTCTTATTTATCATATACCTTAGTAAAGTTCCTGTCTTTTCTGTTGAAAAATGCTTTGCTTGAAAACTTTAAATGAAAACATATTTATTATGCTTTAGGCTTTAATTAAAAATATCATTATTATATACCTACAAATATACATATATATAGCTACTTGAAAACAATAATTTTTTCATATCATCATTATTCATATTTAATTAAAAATTTAAATAAAAAGCAAAAAATTAAAAAAAAAAATGAAAAAACATTGCTTAGTAATTATCATAAACGTATATTTATTTAATAGCTATTATATTTATATATAACATATCCTTTCAAAGTGAAACAAAAAAAAAAGAAGAGAAGAGGAATTTGAAAAACAAAAAATGTTATTCAGTTTTGTTCCGTTTATGATGAAACAAACATCCCTACAATAAACAATAACAACAACAAACGCATAAAATCAAAGTAACTTGTGTGCAATATATTAATTATTATTATTATTATTTATAATGACTTTTTTCTACATACATTTTTTCTTAGCGTTATGACGATAATTAGCACAAAACGAAAAAAATATGTAAAAAAGAAAAAAAGAAATAATAACTCAGTACAATAAAACAATAGTTATTCTCTTTTTCCTTTTAACTCAGAACCAACAGCCGTAAAAACACTACGCAATTATGTACATAATCTGTTAAAACAAAAAAAAAAAAAACTAAATGTGTTTTCCTACACTTTTCAACTCATAAGCTTAATGCCGAGATTTCTACGCTCGCTACCTTAAAGCATATTCTTCTGACGATCTCTCAAATTTAGAGTCGACTTTCCTTTTTTGGTTTTGTAACTGATCGATCGATTGTAATAAAGTCTTTTGAACAGAACAAAAATTCATATATACATTTTTAAAGCAGATATACCTATGCACCCCATGCCCTTAAAAGATGGAAATATAGAAAATTGAAGCCGTAGAATTCTATTAATTTTGCACATTATTGTCTTCCATCGAAAATAGCTCACACCGCCGCCATGGTCTTTTTATTGAATAATGCAATGATGATGAGGAGGTTATTTCATTACGAGGTTGCCTCTCACTGAACTCAATATTTTTACTGACAGTACAGTCATAGCGAGACTTACTACGACAGGCATATAATTTTTTCAATGTATTCTCAAAATGCATAGTGAAGGCCACCTATTATTAATAATGTTATGGCCTGAACTGCTCTTCAGGCGACGTCTGTTTGGCATCCTCTAAAGCTTCTGGTCGCTAACAATTTCCTCGTTCTTTCAATAACGAACGCACAAATCCGAGGTTTGCCCTTGGGAAAAACAAAGTGAAACTTACAAGAGATATTCTTAATTAATATTCGCAGTTCGCGGTCGAAAATGGACATCATGCTCACACTGATAGTAAAAAAAGAGAATTCAAAGTTTCCAACCATTTTCATGAATGATCTGATTTTGCATTAATAAACTGCAGGAGGACTATACTGTACTCTTTATTCAAAGGTATTAATTCCATTTGTGTTTTTTTTTATTGTCTGTTACACCTTTCGACTGATTACTTCACTTCAAAGACCTCACCCTGTATTAATGGGATAAAGTAATCCTCTTTCTCTTTCTACGCCTTTAGAATTTTTTCTCAATATTAAAAAAACCCAATTTCCAAGAAATGGAGGGCATGACTTGCGCTGCGAAATATTTTTTAAACAAAAACTTTTGACTTCTTTCTTACCTCTTGTATAACTTGTAACAACAAGTTAGAGTTGTTTTTTATAAAATATCAAACTTCTAGTTAGAAATAAGGCGCTCATTGCATATCCAAGGGTAATAAAATCAATTTGAAATAAGTAACAATATTATAGACGGGTGGCTGTTAGATACTCTATACCACGAGTTAATCACCAAAAGTTACACACTATTTTCATGCGAAGACAGACTTTTCTCTTTTTTGGTCCAATTCAAACACTTTTCTCAGCAACGTTCATCCTTTGGCCGAAACACGCCAGAGTCTACCAAATTTTATCAAAATATCCCAAAGATTGCTGTCTCTAGGTTGACTGCAAGAAAACAAGGCGGGCAGAAGGACGGACGGACAGACGAAAAGACAAGCCTTAAATCGATTCAGAAAGTAATTTCAAATCGATTGGTACAATAAAAGATGACTCTATCTCAAGGTCTTCTAGTACTTGCAGACATCCCCCGAAACTTAATATACCTTTGCGCTAAACGTGGTGTAAGGTGTGAAAAGGAAAACTTTCCAAATATTTTCATAAATAACTTACGACTTACCACCACTTATTCGATTGGAAATTTTGCTTAAGCATTGCTCGCGTAATACACTCATTTGAAAGAACCCCAATTGGCTTGGTTCCCATCTACTTGTTGTTAACATAATTAAAATGAAAATGCTTAAGGTGGTGCGGCTCAAAAATTCGCTTTAAAGCGTATACTTCCTTAGTTCTCTTAACTTTGCAAATTAAACTCAAACGATCATTATATTCAGTTGGCTGATTTCATTATTTTTATTTCATAATAATTAAAAGTTAATACATGGAATACTGCAAAAAAACCATGAAGCATCTAAAACTACTTAACATAAAAGAACAATAAAAATTAACATCAATAATAGTATATGAATATGTATAACAGATTTATCCTTTAAGCACTCAAGCGCACGTCATCCATCGTATATAGTTATTTAAGTTTAAATTCCTTTAAAACTGTTAAAGCGGGAAAAAAAATATTTAAATCTATTTATATTTTTAACGCATAGTAGTGAATTTTTAGTACAATTTTTATGTTATATGGTGTCTTCTTCTTTTTTTTTTTTTTTTTTTTAATATGATTTAAGTTTAAAAATAATTACAAAATAACTCATAAAGAGAAACTTGATATTATTCTTTAATACTTAAAAAAAATAAATAAAAACAATACAATACAAAAAAAATTAATTTTTAAAGACGCTTAGATTTAAAGGCAAAAGTAAACAAAAGAAAAACCGACTACTAATCATATATAAGTACCAATACGGGGATATTGGGATATTCGTTAAGGGCGCCCCCCCCCCCCCCCCTCCTCACAACTCTTGTTACATTTACATTAGCTCTTTCCAATTCTTGCTACCCATCCCGCATCGGGGAGCCCAGCTGAACACTAAGCCTTGGGCGACGATTCAATAGAAATGAAAACCATTTTGCTTTTCTGTGATATAGTTTAGAACCTGGATGCTAAAGCTTTATCGCAAGTAACAGTCGCCTCACCAAAGCGGTCTGCGCACAAGCTTGTCCAAGAGAAGCCAGTCCGCAAATCATAATTATCACAAAAACTCCTATTATTATTCCAATTAACTTTAGCAGGCTTTTAATTATAAATATATTGAGGCGATAACAACCGCCCATAGATTGGCACAGGCATCATGACTATGACGAATTTTGATCAAAAAAAAAAAAAAAATGGATAGAGAGACATTATTAAGCCGTAGCTTGTTATTCTATATCATGATCAAACCTAGACTTCTGGGGTCCTCAACGCAAAATTATATAAAGCCTAACAGAAATTAGAAAACCCATGTAGTCATGCAGTAACTCCTTGAAATTTTTTTATTCCTGCTTGACTATCGAAAACCACCCTTGAGAGAACTTTATCATTAGGCGAAAAGAATATCTGAGTTGTCTAAGGCTAGGGCCTTTATGCGACCTACTGCTCGCTTCGTAGAAAAATAGAGGCGTCGCTCGTAGGTAACAGAAAACCATAGCCATATAAAATGTCTTTACTCTCTTACTCAGGAATCAATCATCTTTGGTAGCGTCGTATTAACTTTCCATTCCATAAGTGCTTAGTAGACTTTTGGAAATTACAAAAAAAAAAAACAAGAGAAAATCGGGGCGCCCCGACAGACAAGACATTACACCCTGTACTAGAGAAAGAGAGAGAAAATGATAGAAATGAAGTGAAATAAAAAGCCAAATTATTAGTTATAGTTAAAACTGGTTATAGGGAATAAAAAGGTTTTTATTTGGAAAAAACCATTATCCTCCCCTAACAACAACAAAAAAGAGAAGAAAAACTTCAAATCCAATAAAAATTTACTATTAATATTTTAAAAAGGAAACAAACAAAACAATAAAAATGAAAATAATAATCCGAGAAGCCACAAACAAAAAAAAAAAATTCTTGGATAATTTCAAAATGAATTCAAACAAAAGATTGAAAATAAAAACGACAACATTATGTAAAGCATTTTAGTGTTAAGGCCATAGAAACTCTGCCACAACAAAAACAGCAACAAAATAAACTGAAAATTAAAAATTACAAAGAAATATACCTACATATACATATATGTATATATACATATATATATACATATGTATATATACATATATATATACTTGTGTATATATATGTATACTGTATCTATGTAAATATAAATATATTATATTCTATATAATAATAATAATAATAATAATAATAATAATAATAATAAACCTCTTATATAAGGGAACGTGAGAAACAGAAACAGTGAGAGAGAGAATGAGAAAGAGAGAGAGAGAGAGAGAGAGAGAGAGATACAGAGAGAGTAAAAGAAAAACAAATAATTTTAAAAAATAAAAGTGAAATACCAAAAAAACAAACCAGTTTTCAAAAAAAAAAAAAAGTAATAATAAATAATTAGCATTTTATTTAGAAAAGTGTATAAATAATTCTTTGAAAAAACCAAACAGTTAATTATTAAACACTTTTCCAAAAGTCTCTACTGGCCGTAATTGTTATTCTACGAAAAACATCGCGAACCATACTTCATGCATATGTACACGTGTACAATAAATATAAGTCGATCTAATCATATCTATCCATCGGTCTGCCTTTTATTGCCTTTCGCAAGAGTTAAAAAAAATTTTACAGAAAACTTAATACTTGAAACGTAAATTCTTAGTTCGCTTCTGTAGATCGGAGTTGAAAACGGAGTTGAACCGCAAAGAAAAATGAATTTTTGGAAAAACTCTAATTTCAAATTGTTTTTTAAAACACAATTATCTAAAAGTTCATTACCAATCAGTGAAGTCGATTGGCTCGTTCGCAATTAACAGAGCAGTCTGGTGGTGGGTACACGCGATTCGTCCCCGAGATGAATGTAATTACATCCTGCACTTAAATCAAGCCAGTTCACAATTATGGGCTCTTTCTCATCTAATTCACTGGTAGACGGTTATTTTTATACGACTAAAATTCCTCCTTGTTGCTCTTTCAAATGCTTAACTCTGGAAAGTTGTGCGCGAAATAATGTAAGGGATATAACGCTAGGCCTTGCGCGAGTGTGGAGCTTGTACTTTCTTTCCTAAGCGTTCACTGGTATGCGTAACGAAAGTGGTGGTGTGCTTGTAAGGTCTGTAAGCGAAGTTTTTTCAAAAGGACAAGAAATGCTTCGAGAGTAGGTTTTTTTTTTATCTCGATACCGACTCGAGCAACTTGGTTAACAATGTACTTACAAACACTTTTTAATGGAAGAAGAAGGTTATCTAGAGATTTCTCCTCTCTTAAAAATACAGCGCTCTGATAAATTATCTTATTTCCCAAACTCAAAAGCCAACCAAAGAGCAACTTATTTCAACAAGTGAGAATGCTATAGTTGGGCAAAGTCGACCATTAGATATTCTACAACACTTCGCCTAATACAGTCGCTCATTCATTTTCTTAATAGTACACTAAAAATTCTACATAATTTCATGAAATAAGTATATCATTTTCACGAAAGCTCTCATTGTGGAGGACACCCAAACGTCAACGTAGTCTAAATTTATCAAATTTGATTTACTTGTCAAAGATTGTTTTGTTCTTCAATTGCTTCCGTCGTAACAAACCACAAATTAGACTTTGTCCCTATTGCTTTATGTACGGTGCGGTCTAAAAATTAGACTTATATGATCCAAATTCCCTATGGTTAATTTACTAAGAAGTAATTGTCATCATAAAATATTAAAAATTTCGCCATAAAAAGGCTTTTTTCTCATTAGAATCCTTATATGAGGATGCAAAAAATTGATCAACGTGGTCCAAATTCGATAAACATTAATTTTTAATGTCAAACAATATCATTATGAACGAATTTTCGTCAAGAAGTAGTGAAAATGAAACCTCGTCATCTGTTTATACAGATTCAGTTTTCGTAAAAAACGTTATATGACAAAATATGATCAAAAAATTTCCCTATCCAGTTCAAAGTTTACGCACAAATTTAGAATGCCAAAATACTATTACTAAGCGAATTTGTCTCGAAATTCTGACAATTTCATTATTTTACTTATATAACAACTTATTAAAATAAGAGGAAGAGTAATCAAAAAGTGATTCATTCCGAATCATTTTTGTAAGCGTTTGTCCTCAGTTCAAAACACATGAACCTACCAAACTTTATCAAAATATCTCGAAAATTATGATGTGTAGGTTGAACAAGAAGTGGACAGATGGACAGACACGAACCATTTTCGAATCGATCGCTACAGTAAAAAGTGAGCCCTTCTGGGTGTTACAAAAGTTCGCAGCAATTATGCGACAAGTGGTGTAGAGTATAGCAAGACTTAGAAAGAACTCCCTGCTTCAACTAAGTATTACTCAGGCCACAGTTGAAGAAAAACTATTGTGAAGACATAAATATTGGTTATTCAAACAAATATAAACACAACAGATATTCATGTAACGACTTTTCGAAAGAAGGTGTTAGGAGGGAGGTGATCGAAAAAGTGATCCGATCCGAACTATTTTCAAAAGTATTCGTCCTTGAGCCAACAAATAGTACGTGCATCTAATTTCATTGAAATATCGAAGGTGCATTAGAAAAGGTGAAGAAGTCCCGTTATATTTTGAATCATGCTATGTATATTCGTGCGATCCACAATCGATTTAATCATGCCAATATAATAATAAGAAAATTGACGGATCTTTACTTCAAATTTTTACATATACCTGCTAGTCTTGCTGCATATTGCAATATCTGCTATAGGTTTCTGACTGTTGCGGCTATGTTACAGCCAAGTCCATGAATTGTGGACAATTCAATCTAATCCATAGGCAAGAAGACAGAACATATATGCAATTTCTAAACTGATGACAAGTTAATCCGTGGACTTAGAACCTCACTCCGAAATTTTTATGAAAAAACACTTTTATGGAAATTATCAGTGAGATACCAATTCAAGTATACTTGCTACTCTTCCTTGAACGGCAGGTATAAAAATTAATATCTGTCGTTGCGTAGATATGTTGTTCAAAAGTTTCATTTTTTAGTTAAGATTATCGTTGGAAATTCTAAATTTCTAAAATCGAATTTATAAAAAACGTTACTGAAATAACTAACTGTCTGGTTTAAAAAGAAAAAGCATTTATAATATATATACACTGTATAGAGGAGAAATGAAAGGTAAGCGAAAATATGCTGTAATAGAAACATTAAAAAAAAAATTCGAAGAATTCCTTTCAATGGAGAGCAAGAAGAAATGAAAGCATCGTTTTTTTTTTTTTAAGAAATCATTCTTAATAAAAGTTTTCAGTTAAAAATGTTTTCAGAAAATTTTCTCAAATCGTTTTATAATAAAATGATACATTATTTGATACGTTCCGATATGATATTAAAGGTGAGTTTTTTTTTTTTAACTTCGTCGATTGTGTCTAAGATGTGTCTTAAAAAACTTTAAATTCTATCGTAGATTATTTTCATGTTATGCGTGTGTGTATGTATGTATTGTTTAGTATTTAGTACTTTCTTGCTCATAACTAACGTTTGTTTTAAAAAGATTCATTCGCTATGAATATCTAAAATATCAAAGCAAAAACACCATTGAATACTCCTGCTGTTGCACTCAAAATAACGCATCAAAGACATTATACATACACGTGATGAAGCAAGCATTTCTGATCAACAAACGATTCTAAATTTTGTTAGTCTTTAGTGCGCTGTCTATCCGTCTATCTGCTTTGAAGAAGCAAAATCAGTTGAAACTTATTTTCGATATATATATATCCCGCATCAATTATCAGAACTCATCAACATGAAAAATGATCGTCAACTATATATATCTGTATCTTTTATATCCACCACCATTATCTTAAAAACCTCAAAAAGATATATATATATGAAATTTCATTACTCTATAATATTGGTTGGAATATATAAGAAAATTTTTACATCATGTATTGGATCCCTTGGGATTTTTTATGATTAATAAGAAAAAAACCGAATTTTTCTGCCTTTAAAGATAGAAGTGTCCTGAGTTCATTGACTCGGTCTGTTTTAAATAACAAAGCCACGCGTAAATAACATAAATATCAACCTTTGCTTGGAAGCCCCCGACCCTTGAGCATCGGCGTAACGTGAGCTGCGTTGCGCTTATGTACAAATACATTTGGGGCAAGTGCCCTACAGAGATAAAAGAGATATTAAATCCTTCATCTGCTCTACACGTCTTTCTCAGCGTTCTCAACCCCTCCTCTTGGAGTTGCCTGTACACCGCATAATGCGCTACCGCCACTCGTCGTTTTTAACCTTGCTGCCTGCCTTTGGAATAACCTACCACTAGTGCCCATTCCTGCCACATCTGATGTCCCCACTTTCAAGTCGACAGTTCACAAGCACTAATCCGTTTCTTCATCTCGCTCTCCCCATAACGCTTCCTAATCACCACCTTGTCCGCGCATATAGGCGATAACCCCTGCCTGAGTGGCTGGTCATACAACGACTCCGATGTCTTAATTTTTGTAAGGTATTTATCACGGACGGGCGGATCAATATCAATTCAAAATTGAATTCTGTTCGAGGACATATTGTCGATCGACAGGTAAAACCAGTGAGTTTTACTTGTTCGTATATGCACTTTGTACGATCTTTGAAGCTTCCTTGTTGATGTTGCAAACAATTTGACAACATGAATGTACTTTCAACTCGCAGTGGTGGGTATAAAGAAACGACAATAGTTTTACAAGAATACATTGTTTTGAAGAACATCACAGAAAGACATCACACACAAGCGTGTGACTTCACATCTTGCTATTGTTTTATAACAAAATTTGTATTCGATTGTTTAATTGTAACTAAGTGTTCTCGAATACTCGAATAATATGTAAAGTCACAAAATCTATAACAAGGGAACACATTTTTTTCCACCACGTCGTCAATGGCAAACCTCTTGGAAATATTCAAAAAGTCTTATTAAGCGTGAAAAAGCACTTTGTAATCCCAAGCTAGCAGTAAAAATTGAGATTTTTCTTTCCAAAAGTAGTGATCGGTAGTCAAGATTCAAGTTTTGCTTCAAGGCGAATGAAACTGTTTTGCTTGCTTTGCTTATGTCTCTTTTTTTCCGGGAGATTAAAGTTTTCATTTAATTCTTTCATTTTTATGTAACAAATTAATAATGTTTATATATATTTATACATATTTCTTGCTTTTGGTTCATCGTCACAACTCAACTCACCTTTAATTTTTGGTTTTTACTGTACAAGAATGTATCATTCACTATGATTTTTTTTTTTTTAATTATTACGCACAAATCATTTATTAGGTGGAATGCTTTTATTTTTTCTGGTGGCAGCTTTTAATAAAAAATTGGATTCTATTAATTAATTAATTAATCTTTTACTGTTTATTTGTTTTATTTCAATAAACAAAAGCATGTTTTCGCCCGAATTTCTTTAATAATGTTCATATTTTTTGTCAAGTTATTTTGTTCTTTTTTTTTTAAATATTATTTAAATAATTAATATTAGTTTAATAATTAATGTTTTATATTAACATTTATTAATTGTTATTTTGCCCTTCGCACTCGATGGATGTAATTGCTTCAAGATCTTAATAGTATGCGTACTTGCTTCTCTTTTTACACGATAGATACGTTGACAAAAAATTCGTGTAAAAAGAGAATTTTTCATTTTTAACTCATATTAAATCAAATTTCATGTTGAAAAGGTACGCATAAAAAGGATTTTTTCTTTTTAACTCGTGTTAAATCAAGTTTCGTGTTTAAAAAATTCGTGTAAAAAAAAATTAGGTATACATTCATCTAAAAACTTCATTAGAAAAAGTTCAAATCCTCCTCAAATCCTCCTCCTCCTTGTGAATAACTATTACTACCTTTTATACAATATTCAATTTCGACGTTACGTGGATGTACTTCTTATATCGTATCGTCGAATTACATCGAATATCGTAAATGTTTTTTCTGACAATGGTTTAAATAACTGGGCAGTACTTCTTAGTTAATTGAAATATGTAAGAACATCGTAGCCGGACAATGCCGAACGCTAATAAACCCCCTGCTATCTTACCTAAAATAATTTTCCATCTATTTTCATGATAAAATATTACAAGTTTATTTCAATGTAAAAGCATACTTTTCATGGAAGTGCTTATAGGAAAGCGTTCCGAAAACGTATACTGATATGCTCCACATTCAGCAAAATTAATCTTCTTTTGAAAGACTTTAGAATTATTCATCTATTTTCGTCATTCATACAAAAAATAAGACTTACTGGAGAATACCAGTTGGAATCTTTTATACACAGACGGCTCAAAATCTTTCGGCTTGCCTTCCGCTTGTGCCGTGGTAGATGCTTCAGGACAGGTTCTTCTCAACCATATATTTCGCGAAAGTACTTCAACCTTCATAGCCGAAGCCAGAGCTAACCTTCATGCTGCCAACCTTGCCCATAAAAACAAACTGAAAACCGTCATTGTTACTGACAGTTTGTCTGTATTACAAGCTATTCGGAATCCTTCGACTTCGAGATGGAGCACCATCAACAAATTGAGGAATATAATTACAACACCCGGCGGAAAAATTAAAATGTTATGGGTTCCTAGTCATATCGGTTTATTGGGAAACGAACAGGCTGATCGAGCGGCTAAGTATGCTGCTTCTGCACCTCTAATTATGGATGATGTCATGGAAAAGTTGGATCTTCAAAGATACATTGGAGGAAAAGTTAAAGAGAAAATTACAGAAGGAAATCTACAATACCATCATCAACACTACTCTTCTATTAACACTCAATTAATTCCACCTTTATATCCAACAAATGTCGAGAAAATCAAGATCCAAACATTTTCGAGAATTCGCCTTGGGCATACAATTGCAACCCACCAATGGATCTTGAAGAAGTCTCCGCCCCCAACCTGCAGTTGTGGACAAATTCTTACTATAAAGCACATTCTCTGCGACTGCCTTAACTTTTCCTTGGCTAGAAGTATTGCATATAAAACGATTAACCCTTTGGACTTTCTAAAATCAGCTTCAGAACAGAATATTAATTCAATATATTACTTTATTAAAACTACTAGGCTCAATATCTAATGTAATTTTCTAAATTAGAGCCGATAGCCTGTGTTGCTAGTGCTCAAGGTCTTCTTTTGCTTAGTCTAAGAATTTATTTCATTAGTCTAAATTATAATAATAATAATAATAATAATAAGACTTACTTTTCACAAGTTCCTTTAAACTTACGTAGTACAAATTCGATGGAATTAATTCCCAAGTCAAGTAGGTTTTTTAGACCCATCGCCGAATGCCAGCGATATGTGCATTTTCCCAAAATATTTGCGATAGATAGGAGGAAATTTCAGAGAAACTATAAACTATATATATGGTCGGTATTAATTCTATCGGTCTGTGCTTTTGTCAGTGGTAAACATAATTCCGATCGCAAAAGTTCACATATCGACTTCAAATTCGATGCAAACATTGGACATTCTTGCATGCGAGTTGCTATTGACATCAAGCCACTTTTGTATTTTGGCAACGGCTCTAAAAACGGTCCATTCTTGATTCGATTCTCCATAGTTTTCATCCTCAGGTACAAAATACGTCAGTGTTCAAAATTTCATCAAAATATACAGACAAGTTTAGATCGAGTCAGAGAATAGAAGTTGCAAGCTGAACCCACACAAACCAAAAAGACAATAGCTTTGTAGCTTTTTGCGTGAACTGAATTAAACGAATTCGAACTTAGTCTGATGCGAGCGATTAGAAGAAATTTTATAGATAAAGCTTTGACTTGGCAGAAAAAGAGATATTCCCTTGAGTTTTTTTCCCTTTTTACAAAGATCGAAAGTAAATATTTTTTATAATGAACTCTAATATAATATCTAATCAAAATATATTTATCTACAACATACCTTTGGGAAATTCCAAATCTCTGCTTTAGCGAAGGATGGTATAAGCTTAATGGATGTCGATTCATCGGTCGTGATGTTTCTTGCAATAAACTTTTTATATGACTTGGTCTAGAAAATATTGCAAATTAATCTAAGTTTTTCTTTTTTCAAGTGATTGAGTGCAGTGCACATGTTTGTCTTCTTACCTACTTTTTAACTTTAGTTGTAGATTTAAACAAACTACATATAAGCTAATCACACGCTTTTCTGTCAATTTTTGAAAATTTAACGATTCCGAAAACAAAGAGGAAAGTCGAACGCGCTAAGGCTCGACAATAACTACTACCTACTTCTAAAACATCTCGTATGTTTTGCCGATAAATGTGTAATGTCTATAGTTCCATCCTTTGTTACTCTTCCGAAGACAGACTGGAGTGTTTAACTAAAGTATTCAGCGGTTACGAAACCTTAATTTTTTTACATAAATGTTCTGTAAATGACAGTTCTTGAAGCACATGTATGGATGGAGGGACATAGCTTCGCCCGTTCAAAAACTGCAGATTGTCAAGACCCGTGTGTTTCGAACTTTATGAAGAGAAATGAAAAAAAATGAGTACAGTCTACAATTAGAGGAAAACGTAATGGACTAAACTGATGAGTTATTTAAGAGGGACATCACGACAAATGTATTTGTGATACTTGATGAGGTGTAATATATCTCCCGATTCAAGCGATTTATTGACAGAAAACCTCAATATCCTTTCAATCTCTAAAAATGCCGATGTCAACTGACCACCAAAATTATGCGACATGGTTTGGAACTTTTTCTTAGTGGTAATGTTAAGTGGTTGATTTACTCCAATAAACACTGAAAAACTTGAAAACCAGCACTATTCATGCTATTGGAGAAATAAATGTAGATTTTATGTGGAAAAATGACTACATTTTTTTCGTTCTAGAATCGAATTCTGATGAAAATTTTTCAAAATTTCTCAAAAATTTGCAACCTGTCGCTTGAATACAGATTTTCACAACCAGACTTCAGACGGACAGACAAACAGAAAATCATTCTGAATAAATGGTGGATCTACCTGAAACACTTTTGCGTGTTACATACGCCCGCACTAACTTAATATACCCTTTACCACAAGTGGCGTAGTGCATAAAAAAATGAAAAAATTAAATTTCCAAACTCTATAATATTGGATGTTTTTTGTAGAATACAGATTGAATGTACGTATCTTGATCGTATGCCGATTGTAGTCTACGAGCGATTAGCAAAAAAAAAAAAATGTTCTTACCTCTTAATACATTTTCGTAGAGGCTGGCTTGACCTTATTTTTATCCTATTCACGAACATACTTATGAGTATTTTTTTTTGTCTCAAATGCTTTCCATATAAATATTGAAAACTGCGAACAAACTTTTTTAAGAAAGATATTTTTTTCTCACCACTTCCTGCATAACAAAGATAAGTGCTGCTAAGCCTGTGTTGGGTTTGCCAAGAAAATAAAACATACTATTCATTCTTGGTAATGCACTTACCTTTTAATGAAAAAAATTTATATACATTTTAGACACGAAAAGCCCACCTATCCATTCTTTTCCTATCTAACGTAATTTTTCATTCACTCCTTACTAATAAAAATAATAAAATCTTGGGGTCGTTCACTTCTTATGTAATACTAATACAAAATATTTTCTTTTATTTTGAAATTACTTTTCCCTTTGCTTTTGTAATTTATTCATTGTTTTCTATCATTTCGTTTTCGTTCTTTTTTTTTTGCTTTCATTAGCTTGCGCACCACCTACATTTTTCTTTAGGGGCCGTTGCTATGACAAGTGCCCCAGTCAGACTTACGTCATTAAACACAACGATATGGTGGATAATATCAGCAACACTGTTACGTATCAATCTAGGGATGATGGGGATGACGAATTACAATCGTTGGAGCGTAAACGCCGTTATCATTATAAAACTTTAAAAGTGAACGAACTTAACATCGATAGAGAAGAGACGACCACTACAGAAGATGAAGGTTTCTTTGCGCCAAACGTTATGCTAAGTTGCGCTGCCTGTGATGTAACATGTCGTCGTTGTTACGGTCCATTGAATTCACAATGCAGTATTTGCTTCCCAGGCAGTCAACTACGACGAATTCCCTATACGAATGACACCTATTGCTATATGTTCGCTGAACGTAGCTCTGGCAATAATAGCCACGATAGCCATTCTATCGTTCCACAAAACCAAACTAATTTCAATTTTCTGCTACCATTGTTATACTTGATACCAACGTTTATTACGATATCGGTTATAATGCTCCTGATAATCTACGGTTGGAATAATTTTTTAAATAAAAGAAACAGTAGTGACGGTGAAATGGCAGCCACTTATGCCTACGATCGTGTCGCATTAATAAGTAACGAAGATGACGAAGTGGAAGCCGAAGTGGAAGATGATAAAAGTGGTGCTGGCGACGATTATGATGATCAAGATGAAATTGACGATAAAAATATCAAAGAAATTGTTCATAAAACTGTAATCAAAATTTATACCGATTCATCAGAAATCTTGTAACGAGAATAATTTCTCTAATTATTAAGCTTAACTTTTTATTTTTTTTTAAAGTATTTTTTATATTAATATTTATAGCAATTAAGTAAATTTTTACGTTAGAAAAATTTTGCATTTCATAAAGTACACAAAATGGCACACATTTTTGATAATTTTATACATAAAATCAAATACGTATATATTTTTCTTGTTTACCGAAAATGTATATTGAAATCAAAATAAAACAAAATTAAATTCAATTAGCAAAATGGCTTTCGAATCTTACGTGTTGTAACGAGTCTTCTTTTCGGGCTATACTCAGGGTTACCCAGAAAGTCCCTTTCCAAGAAAATTTATGTAAAGAAAACTCTTAGACCTTCGGATTTTTGTTCTTATGTGTTTAATATTTACGAAGAAGTTACAATTAGATAAGCGATTTTTAATGGGAGGTGGAGAAAACCAGCGTGGTGATTCGCGACCCGACTCTTGTTTGCAACTTTCCACGTTTTTGTCCGTCCCGAGAGATTATTTCCACGTATCGCGAGATTCTGCAGAAAACAATAGGCTAACTTCGGCCTATAGGGCCACTCGTCCATCCCTAAGCGTTGCACGTCGCTGAAGAGTGTCCCCCTAAGCTGAGCGAGCCATCCCCTATCCGTAAAGGCCAAAAAAAATATCTCTGTCGGTAACGGCAACTAGTTATGTTGTCTGTGATTACTTACCTCTGGCTGCTATAACACGACTGAAAGGATGAGCGTGTTGCGACGCGCTCTTTTATAGTCGCGACCACCATCACTGTCCCGTTACATATATGTTTTGACTATACCTGCGTTACAACCTCAACACTCACTTGTATGTGTGTTATAACAATGCTGAGGAAATTAAGTCTAGGTTTGATGAGTGTCGCTATAGTGAGCACTCATCTCCTTCCCAGGCCTCTAAAATAGCTACTCGTAGCGTAGGGACGTCTCCTATGATCCCCTCTAGTAGTAGTGCTTCTAACACCACGTCGAAAGTCATCGTTTCCGTCACTGTCGATTTAGTCGATAATAAAATTGTTACGAACAAGTCGGCAAGTCCGTCGGTCTTAAGCTATGCCGAGGTTGCAAGGGAATCTTCTCCCGGTCCCGTCGTTTGTTTGAATCAGACGCCATCACCTAAAAATAATAACAAGGAAGTGCAAAGTAAGCCCGCTTCCCCTCCCTGCTGTTCGAATGTGAATACTAGTCACCAAACTGGGCATGTCGCTCAAGCTTCTCGCACAAGTGTGTCAATATTTTCCCCTTCTCATAACTCCCAAGCCGTGAACCCTACTATTCCAGGTAGTGATGATATTTGCTTGACGGCAGTTCCTCCTAGGAAGGCATTATTTGTGTCAAGAGTGGCACCGGAAACATCGGTAGATAATATAAAAAGCTATCTAGCGGCGAAAGCCCCATCAGTCAACTTGAAGCGCGTTAGCATTTTCAAATTGGCTCCTTCTCAACCGAGAGCAATATCTTCGTTTAAAATTCTAGTTCCGACTGAAAACAGTGAAATATTGTTAAATAAACCCCTGTGGCCAGTAGGATCCTTAATTAAGGTATTTGTCCCTAGAGATCGACCCCGTAATACCAATGCTGTAGGCCTGTCGCCTTCAAAAAACTAAATGTTTCTTCAGGCCCATTATGTCTTATTTATCAAAATATTAGGGGCCTAAATTCAAAAATTCGGTCGACTTTTCTAAAGTCAGTAAGCACTGAGTTTTTCTGTTTTGCTTTCACTGAAACTTGGTTAAAACCTGATATACATTCGTCGGAACTATTCCATAATTCTTTCCATGTATTCAGAAATGACCGATTGAATCGCATTGGTGGCGGTGTATTAATTGCCATATCTGCGTCAGTCCCGTCCTATTCGATTGAATTGCCCACGTCTCCTGACGTCGAATTTATCGCTATTCGAGCGAGAATACCTAATAAACAGCTGAACCGCGAAACCGTTGGGTATGTGAATCAATTATTTCTATATTAACCCTCTCAAACCTAAGAACCAAAGCTGTATTGCTGCCATGTATAGGAAATGCTACGGCATATTTATTTAGTATTAAGCTATTTATATTGTCATAATTGGTAAGGGAGCAAAACACTTCCTTACAGTATTTATCTTAATATTTCACATATTTAGTTCGTATCACTGTATTATGAGTTTTAGGAAAGCGTAGCTTTTATTTGCAATTTTTAGAAAATCTATTTACAAAGGGATTGTTTACAGAAACTTATATTTAACAATGTTTGAAAGCTTATTTTCTTTTCGAATATCACGATTCAACAGTATTGGTCTTCGTCAAAACCTCTGCTTATAAACCTTTCGGAAACTAGATTTTTGCTAATCCGTTTTTTCTCTCGCAAATCTGCTCGATAGCGATGTATGAGAATAATGTAAATGTTCACAATTATCACGAAAAACAAAAGAAAGCTCAAAAAGAAACCCAACAATTTGTATCTTGGTCTCATTCATTTTTTACATATATTCTGAGGCACATACGTTGACTTCGCTAATGTTGAAATCCTATCATTTAAGGTACATCGTTTATCATATAAATAATTTCAAGTGGTTCTTCTACAAATCTTTGTATAGAATTTGAATTTACCATGAAAAGTTTTTTCTATGTACAATACAATGATAGTAATTAATACACTTTCGATTTTTTGATAGAATTTTCCACACCTTTTACTATTTCCACTTTTCTCTGTATTATTATCATCGTTAATTATGTGCCCATACGCTCATAATTTAGATCAGCAAACTTTTTTTGCAATTTCATCTTTGTTCTCACCTTTCATTAAACCTAAAATATTTTTATTATTAGAGATATCGTGCATATTTCCTTCTTGATAGTCTGTTGTGTCAATTTTATGCGAATTATTTATAATAAAGTATCAGATTCTCTAATAAATGCAATAAATATGTATTCACATAAATGATTTTATTTGTCTTTCTCTAATTAATTAAAAGGTAAGAATGGAAATCATACATGCGTTTGCACAGTTCCAAGAAAAATTAAATATATATTGACGTACCTTGTAGCGTTTCCACCTTAATAGGTGCTTGCATGTATTCTGACTAACGACATCTATTGATAAAGATGGTGGCGTGATGCGAAGTATCACTTTACATTACGATTAAATTCGATGATTTCGATCTTTCTTTACATAAAATTACAGTTTCCGATTTAGTGTTGTTGATTTATTCAGTGTATATAGACACTAATCATGGAACGCTCAAAACTTGCTTTTTCGACATTCATTACTTCTGTAGCTTGATTTGAAGAAATCTGCTGTTGAAGCTCAAACGCTTTTGGAAGCTTATAATAATGTTGTCCCATTGTATCCCAATTGTCGGCCTTTGATTCAACGGTTGAAAAGTGGTGATTTTGATGTCAATGGCAAAGAACAGCCTGGAGGAACAGAAAAGTTGAAAATAATGGATGAGCAAGTCTTATTCCACGAAGACCCAGCGCAAATTTTTAAAAAACTTTCGAGCAGCTTAGCAATTGATCAATCAGCTGTGTCTAGACATTTACATGCGATGGGGAAGCTCCGAAAGAAGAGAAAATTCCTTCACATTTCGAACCGTTACAACATCGCAGTTTCATTGCTTGCCACGCAAAAAAAGAAGAGGTTTCTGTGGCGTAATGTGACTGACAATGAGACTTGGATCTACTACGGCAAAGCAAAGTTCAAAAGGTCGTGGCTTAGTCCAGAAGACCTATCCACATCGACATCGAAGCGGAATATTCTAGGCTGTAAAAATTTTCTGTGCACGGTCGGATGAAGGTGTCGTCAAGTGAATATTACTGTTACTAAAGATATCTACCGACATCAATTGAACAAATTAATTAATGCAAGAAAGGCCAGCAACAGCGATTAACAGACGCAAAGTCATCCTCTTGCATGACAATGTTCGACCGCATGTTGTAAGAGTTGTCAAGGATACCCTATTGCAGCTCGAATGGGAAACTCTGCCGTATCTAGCGTAATCACCAGACATCGCGCCTTCTGATTACCACTTGGCCGGCCCCTCTCTGACCGCACCATTCAGAAGCAACCAATCATCAACGTTCGGAAATACTAACAGAAATACTTAGCTTTCCGCTTGACTGTCGCTGAACAATTAAAAGAAAGATCTGTGACCGCGCGCGGCTTCCATAGCTGTGGATCCACTACACATACCATGCTGCTTTAAAACTACTAAGACATGTCTGAGATAGCTCTATGGATATGTATAGAAAGAAACAATGAATATAAATATTGGATATAGAAAAATTTGTGAATATATATAATGTATTTGAAAATATGATAACAATGCGAGTAATAAACATATATATATATTAATTAATGCAAGAAAGGCCACCAATAGCGATTAACAGACGCAAAGTCATCCTCTTGCATGACAAAGTCCGGCCGCATGTTGTAAGAGTTGTCAAGGATACACTGTTGCAGCTCGAGGGGGTCTAAAGAACATAGTGCAATCCAAATTAGGCCGATATATGTATAAGGTATATAGTATGAGGTGAGTATATATATGGGAGAAAGTATAATGGATATAAGAAGAAAAATATATTGCCCTATCATGTTTCTCCTATTTTTCCATTACTACTGACATTAGTAGGGAGAAATACAGCGATAATCCGAAAAAAATCATATTGCAAACCAATCGAACCGCTAACATTCAGCAATATTCAATATTGATAGTGCCAGACTAATACTCTATATTTGATTTAATCGTCCATGTTACTGAGCTCAAAGATAACAACACGTTAGAAAACTTTCAACCACATAATTAATTAAAAGTAGAACAAGTACAATATGCCAAGAAAAGATTTGTCAGCACGATAAGCTTTAGCAACACTGAGTCCAATTCTTGCGTGTATATTGAACAAATTTTGAACCAAGCCATGCAGATTTTAAAATCTTCAAAAATATACCATTCAGGAGCAAACTTAAAATATTAACAACGTATTTAATATTGAGAATATTTTAAATGTGCTTCCAGCAGTCGATATTTCTCTATTTAATTAAATTATAATAAATATTAATACAAACACAAATTAACTGCAGATACAATTAGACCTAAATTTGATTCCTACGACGTTAGTTTAACTATAACAAAGTGCAAGAACAATAATTGATATATTTGCGCATCTATTACACATTCTCCGTTCTATTCTACACATACACGCATTCATACTTAGCTTTAACCAAAAAAAAAAAGAAAAAAATTCTCTGGTCATCTGTTAAATGAGAAATTTTATCAGTACTCCTGTTAAAGTGGTAGAAATTTTCTAGGTGCCTCGATCGTCGCTTAGCCGATTTAGAGAGGCAAATATTGGCTTTTACGAAATTATAAATTGGAATGTAACCACCTCACAAAACTAGTGTGTACCTAACGGGTGATAAAAATGAATGTTTTGTCCCATTGGAAGAAAATTTTCATAATGAAATGTGGATGTTTTTTAAACATTTGAATGGGTCTTTGTTTTTCAATTGCTGAAACTCTACATACGTAAGGACTATCCAAAGTACTCCATGCTATCTCATTTGCCGAATAACTTAAATTTTGATATTTGCCACCACGTATTGAATATAATTAGAGTACAGTATATATACAGTTAATTTCATTCATTATTTACATTGAAACAACTTTGGTTTCGTTAATTTCGTCTATTTCATCTCCAGCCAAACTATTTGCAAGGATTTCAGTACACTCGGATGAGCTTCCCGATGAGACAAAAAGAGTAATTTTAATATCATTTGATTCTTCTACTCCCATATCGCCTTTTTCCTTATTAAATCCTATTTCGCTAAAAAATTTACAATTTTTCAGAAAAAAAAAAAAAGTTGTTGTCTTCTTTGCATTGCGCACGAAAAACTTACGCCAACTGATGTTTACTTAAGGTAGGCATTGAATGTTTAAAGGCCGTTTCCTGTAATTCAATGCAAGCCATTTTCAATTTATTTATTTCATGTAAAGCTTTAATAAGTTGTTCTTTAAAATTGTTACGCGATTTTTCTATAAGAGCAATACGGGCATTCTGTTTACGCTAAATAAAAGACGAGATGATAAAAAAATTGTGCTGCTTTAAAAACGACAGTTTACCGAAACTTACCAAATCAGTTCGAAAATCTAATAAATCATCGGCCGAAATATGCAAGCTGCGTAATTCGTTCAATTCATTTGTTAATAATTTAGTACGTGCTCTCAAATCGGCATTTTCCCTCTCCAGGCGAGCGTTTTCCGTTTGCATTTCATTGTTTTTGATTACTTTCAACTGCCCAAATTTTTCAGCACGTAGTCGCTTCCACCGCTTCTTCAAATCTTTCTTATAATCGTCTTCTTTGTCAGCGAGCCTGCTTAATACATTTTCCATTTGCTGTTGCTTCCATTGCTCCAACTCGTGCACTGCTTTCTTTATTATCTCTTCTTGAACAAATTCATGGCGCTTTCCATCACTATTTTCAGTATTTATCGCTTTCGAACTATAAAATTTGTTTAACGCCAAGTCAGTCTGTACACCTACGCTATGTTTGATTTGCACGTGAACATGTCGCGATTGATTGCGAAGAATTTCCTCTCGTTTAGCTGCTGTAGGGAAGTCTTCCATTGATTTAGCATAGAAGTCTTATTATTTTTTTTGTTTTTCTTTTCCTTTTTTTTCCGATTAAAATATCATATGGATTTAGAGTTCGCTTTTCGTGTTGCAGTTATATTTAGCGATTTCAAAAGTCTTGCTGACAAACTATAATTTTCATAAAAATCATTGACACTAATTATCAAATTATTTTTCTTTCATCTCGATTTTCTCATTCCTACCCAACTTTTGCAATGCACAGTGTAATTTTTATCCAGAAAGCTTGCTAATCGGATATGTGAATACGGCGATTTTTTCCTAACAAATATAAATTTTAAACTAGGAAAATGTAATTTTTACATTAAAAAACTTTAAAAATCTTGCCTGCATATTCGCCCCAAAATAAAATATTCTCGTTCAGAACAGAAATCTTAAAAAAAAAATAAAGTAAAGAGTTCAAGAGAATCGCAGAAAAATTTGTTATATTAGAAAGGATTTAATTGCCAATTGATGTCCATTTCTATTGACTGATTCCAAAATATTTTAAATTTGAGTCTAACGGCTGACAATATTTTTATATTTAATCAAATGAAAATAAAAACGAATACAAAGAAATTAAAAAAACGCTATGCTTTGTTTTCAATATATCACAGACAATTTCGTTCATTAATAAAGATAAAGCAATTTCAGTATCACATTCCAACTGCAGACATCACATCCTCATCCACACTATCAGCGAACTCATCGTTACCTTCCGATGAACTTTCCGATGAGATGAAAAGCGAAGTTTTAATATCATTCAATTCTTGACGATCATTTTCCAAATCGTCCTTTTCCTCATTAAGGATTTCGTCCAGACATAAACTAAAAAATTAATTATGTGACGAGAAAAGAATTTTTTTTGTCGATCGTGTAGTGTGTAACGAAAACCTACGTTAATTGACTTGATTTCGTAATCGGTTTCGCATTTTTAAATGCCGCTGTCTGTAACTTAAGGCAAGCCAGTTTTAATTTATTAATTTCACGCGAAGCTTTAGTAAGTTGTTCCTTATAATGATTACGGGATTTCTCCATAACAGCTATACGTTCATTTTGTTTACGCTAAAGAGAAGTCGATATAATTTGATACGTACAACCTTGAAAACATGAGCAACATAATAACACTTACCAACTCACTTAGAAAATCTGATAATTGATCGGCTGAAAGATGTGTGCTTTGTAACGTGCCCAATTGTTTCGTCAATTCTTCAGTGCGTGCTTTCATATCTTCATTTTCCTTCTCCAGACGTGTGTTTTCCAATTGCATTTGTTTATCTTTGATTTCAAACAAATTATCTCTCTGTTGCATATCCAGTTTTAATCGTTGCATTTCAGCTTCTAATTGTTGAAATTTCTTTGTATAAGTACTTTCTATTTCGCGCTTAATGGAGTCGACCACTTGAACGGAAGCTCGATTTGTGGCATTGGAAGCTTTTAATTCAACTTGGGCTTTCTCCAATTGGGCGTTTAAGTGTTCGCACTTTGCCATTTTAGCGTCCAGACGAGCCTGCATTAACGCACGTTGCTGCTCCCAATGATCTTCCATGTCACGGATGTAATTACGTTCTTTGTATGCCAATGTACGTAAGAAACTATCCATTTGTTGCTGTTTCCATTGTTCCAACTCCTCCACTACTTTAATTGCTATATCTTCTGGATTAAATTCTTCTACCGGTTCGGTATTTATTGCTGTCGAGTAGAAGCACTTTCTATCTTCCACATCAATTTGTACACCTATGTCACTGGTCTGTTTGACTTGCGAGTCAATATGTCTTAACCGGTCGTAAACAAGTTCCTCCTTTTCTGATATAGTTTCCTTGGGAAAATCATCGATCGATTTAGCATAGCATTCCTCTTTATCGTTGCAATAGCATATGGGTTCAGAATTTGCCTTATGATATTTCCCAATTAATTCCAATGATTTAAATTGTCTCGATGACAGAGAGAAATTGTCATAAGGTACACGCTTAAAACCTGGTGTTTCCAAATTACCATGTTCTACAGGCAAATCAAAACGCGTCACTGACCTCTCTTCGCCTTTGCCGCTACCATGACAAATTTCATTCAAAGCTGCAATTTCGTAATTATTTCTTTTTGCATGTGGTGTCAGTAAATGAACACTAAATATAAAGTCGACTGAAGGTTTACACGATCTGGGACTAAGAATTTTATGCAAACGATCAAAATAAAAAGTACCATTCTTCGTCCACAATCTGTGCATACTAAAGTAGATATCATCGGGCAAAAATTTAGAGACATCGAATCTATAATTTGCTATGGCTATATTCATGTAATAGAGATTAATAGGTATATAAAAAATGCGCTGGAAATATATGCGCAAACTGCGCAGTGAAGATTTAAACGTTAAAGAAACTTTCTCATTAACTGGGTAGCAGTCGGTTGATGATATTTGAATTTCCACGTATGAGTTGCTGCCCAAAAAATCATAATGAAAGCCAAAAACGTTGCTTTCGTATTGACACACACTTTGCTCCAATTCTAGCAATCTCATTACATTTTTCACCTGCTTGAAAGTAAGCGTAACAGCGAAAATGTCACAATCAATGTCAGGATTGTTGCCGACTTGAATTAAACCAACTTGTTCTAGTAACTGAACGTACACATTGCTTTGAGACTGCAGCATTAAAGACGTCTCTGATGCATGTGGTGAAACCATGAATTCACGATTTAATGTTCCAGCAGTTGGGGGTTGCTTGCGCTAAATTTCAAATTTATTATTAAATGCGCGGGAAATTTAAAAAAAAAAAAACAGTTACTTTTCCCATTAAAGATTCCAATTCTCCACTTTCCAAGATAGCTTTTTTAACAATCATCAACATTATATAGATTTCGGGTTTATTTTGCCGCCATTCCGCGTTTAACCCACTCAATTTATGCCAATGAAGTTTCATCTGAAAATTAAGTAGCTTTTTGTGTCCACCGCTTTTTCATGATAATCAAAAAGGAATGACTTACGGATATATTTGTTAGTTGCGAGAGAATTTGTACACCACGCATGGGTAATAAAAGTGAACCTATAGGTCTGCGTGGCGAATTATCTGAACGTCCAGATTTGAGGAAACATTCTAACTTCACCGGTCGATTATCGGTTTTCATTCTAAAGGCAAAACAATACAAGTATATTTTCATCGTTTCTTGAAAGTAGAAAGTTTACCTTTTTATATCATCTAGTTCACATTCCCATATACAATTACTATTAAATATTGTGGCAGTTTCACTAGATAACGAATGTCCTTCCACTTCGAATTTAACTCCGTTCAACGATGCATTTAGTATGATACGACTTTTGCGCTGTTCCGCAATATCTCCCATACCATCGCGAATATTAAAACCAATTCCTTATAATTAAATTAAAGAAATTTAGTGAAGAGGAATTATTTCAATGCTTGCGCAGCTTACCTTCTACGATATGCAAAAATATGCAATAGGTGTTCTCCTTCTCCTCATCACTATCTGAAGAAGTATATGCATTCATAACTTCAATATGTTAAATTTATTGGGAATATATTTATTTTATTTATATTTTGTAAAAATATATTTATTTCCCTTCAAAGATGCGGGCATTACATATAAAATAAACAAATACAATAAAACAATAACTGCTCGTCTTATCAAATCAGAGTTGTCAAACCTAAAGAATGTTTATTTTATGAATAGTATTGCCTCAGTCGCGTTAAATGCTCAAGATCAATTGTTTGAGGTGTAAAACAACTCAGCGTGGACATCTCGTGCTACATGAATTCATACCATATAACACTAAAGTATATTTCGGCAAATTCGTAAATTGTGTATGTTTAGGAAATTGAAAGAAAGCTTTCCATCCGAATTATATTCAATTGCATTGCCAGGCATGCTCTGTTTTCTTTTGCTATTTCAAACAATGTGCTTGGCATCGTATTGTTAAAAGAAAATTATTAAGTGAATCACGACAGAACAACTTAATCTTCTAACTGTGATGAAATAACTTACGAATACGTTAATTATACCATTTTTCATTCATTCCTTTATTAAGTAACTATAAAACTATAGGCGTATTACCTATATATACATTGAGTATTCAAACGAACTAGTTGGCTTCAAATTTAATCCAACAACAAAATATACATTATAAGTTTAGCAGTGCGATCAAATATAATAGAAATAAAAAACAATTTGATCAAAGAGTGTGTCGATTTGTTACTCTTTATTTTATTTTACAGAATATTTAAAATGCTTTATTTTTCGTATCCGTGGTAACGGAAAACTTCCAAACTTGAATAAATAAAACGATCATATTTCATTGGAGCGAATATCAAAGGTACGAACTAAATTCTTGGCTACCATAATATTAATTGAACAAGAACAAGCATCTTACACCAAAAAAAGAAGAACAAGCATCTTACACCAAAAAACAAGAAACTCAAAAATGGACTTGGTATTATTTAGGAATCTGAGGGATTTAGTAAATATTTTTATATGTCCTTCTTTTATAATCAAGCAGAAATATCCACCGTCTATTCTATGTGTGGATTCTTGGAAAGCATTTGAGGCTATTGATGCTGACATGGAGATAAATAATAATAATGAAATGAACGCAAATATTGAGAACGCTAACGAAGATACAAAGCGAGAGAATGACAATGAAATAAATCCCGAAACAGCTTCATCGAAACAAATCCTTTTGCCAATTAATGCTCCTATTGATTGGCCAAAAATTAATGAAACTATTTCACACAGACCTTGCAAACTTGAAGAAAAATGCCAATAATAGTCTTGATATTAATGACACCAATAACTAGTGAAATTGTTTTTATTTCTGTGAAATGATAATCTATAGAAATTATAAACCAAACTAGTATTATAACTTATTTAGAGTAAGGAATAAATATTTTATTGATATTAAGGTCTCCAATTAATTCATTTTGTTGACCAGAGCGTGTTGCTTAATAATAATTGTTTTTAATGCAGATCTACATCGACAAGTAGCCAACAAACATTGCATGTCTCTTAGAACTCCACCGGAAATGCAGGTAAATGTTTTGAAGTATGCACGTCTGTATTATTGACGTGATGACCCTTTTGCCTACGATGTGCTTTTAGAGCACTGCCCTGTATAAAACCCTCTCCACATATATCGCATAAGTAAGGCCTTTCGCCGGTATGACGACGGCGATGTATAACTAAATCATTCGATTGAGCAAAAGCACTGTCACAGAATGTGCACTTGTATGGCCTTTCACCAGTATGTGTGCGCATGTGCGTAGTCAATTTATAAGAGCGTATAAAGGTTTTCGCGCATATCGTGCACTTGTAAGGTCTTTCCCCAGTATGCGTGCGTCTATGTGAAATTAAATCAGTGCGCCTAGCGAAAGCTAGTTCGCATATATCACATTTATAGGGACGTTCGCCGGTATGTCGACGCATATGTATAGCTAGACAGGAGGCAGAAGACAAAGCTAAACCACACAAAGCACACAAATGCTTTTGCTTCACTTTGATGGCAACTTGTTTGCTGGTATCCTTTTTGGAAGACTTGCCCCTTACCACTGGTAAAGGTTGACCGTTAACTGGGTTATGATATTTTTTCAAATGTGCGTTATAACGATCTTTACGGTTATAAGTACGATGGCAATCAGGGCATTTAAATAACTTCATCTCCTTTCGGGAATTCTGCTGCAGGGGAAGAGGTAGCAAAGATGATTTTGCACTGGAGCTTTCCTCTTGTTTGGTAACATCCACAACTACTTTAAGAGTATGCTGTAATTCCACATGTTTATTTAGATTTTCTTGCCACATGAAACGAAATGAACACTGACTACAAGTGTATTGCTTTTCATTATTCAAACATTGGCTTGCTTTATGATAGTCAAGTATTTTCTAGAAAAAAAAGTAGGACAAAGACTACTCTTAGAAAAAATGCGCAAGTTATTGAAATTGTCACTCAGTTTTACCTGCGAGACTGTTTTAAAAATGCAATAATCGCATTTTAAGGTAAGTGTTTCATATGAATGGAAAGAGCGTTGATGCTGCGCCATTTTATACTTTCGTTTAGATTGAAAATTGCAAACTTCACAAATATACGAATTTTTCGCCAAACAGCCAGTTAACTCCTCTTCTGTTTCCGTCTCGGAATTCCATTCCAAATGTAGTTCATATCCGCGTTCATTGATTATCGAGTAGTTTTCTAAACCACCAGACAAAATCGCAGATACATGCATTTGTTGAAAGTGTTCAGATAAGTTTGCCATGGTTGAATAATTCCTGTGACATATTTTGCATTCAATCACTTTGTCGCCATTAGGCCAGCACGTCGAAGCAATAATACTTTCCATACAATCAATGTCGGTGACTTTTATGCCATGTTCTTTAATATGCGCACAAAGATTTTCCCGTAAATAAAACATACGTGGACATAATACACAGTAATGCAAGTACACATCTTTACTGTCGCCGTGCAAACTCATATGACGCTTTAGATCGCATTTATGCTCAAATTTGAGCTGACACAGGAAGCACTCATAACGGCGACTCATTTCATGCTATAGGAAATAAATAACGGCTAAATAAAATCGCTTATAATGGTAGTTTCGATTTTACCTCATTTGCATTTTCGCGGGCGTGCATCATAGCAAAGTGCGATTTAAGGTTATCTTTCCACATGAAACGCAATGAACATTTGCGGCACTGATGCCGTTTATTGGGATTTTTGCACTGTTGTTTGTAGTGATGCTCCAATATTTCGGGGGACAAAAACCGGGCATTACAGCTACTGCAAACATGACGCCCCTCCTCCCAAGTGTGTTCATTTTCATGATGTTGAAATAGTTTGTATTTACGCGCAAAGCTCAAATGGGGGCATATATCGCAGTTATAACGTCCTTTCGTAGTAAGTTTGGCACTCTCATCATCATCTTCCGAATCGAGGTCAGTTTCCGAACTGTCTAAACTTAACTCGTAACCATTTTCATTTGTTATGGAATAAAAACGTTCCAGTTTATGTTTGTTGGTTAAATCAATACCAATTCGCGCCATTAACATCGCCTCCGTCATTATCTCTTCTTCGGGATAGAATTGTGCAGAAATGAAATCAACAACTTCCATTTCCTTGCGCCTTTCAAAATCAATCGTATACTGATGTTTTGCCAAATGATTGCGTAAATCCTGTATAGTTGTGTGCTGAGAATAACAAATCATGCATTTGATCTGTTTATAACCATGAGGTCTGCTTAGGTTCACATCAAAATTGTTTACTTTTCGATTTAAATTCAATGTTATTGGCACGCTATTGGGATCGTGAGTGCGTATATGTGCTAATAAATGATCTTTACGATAAAATTTCCTTTCGCAATGGGGACAAGCATATTTTTTTTCATCTGGTCGATGTATAACCCGATGCCGTTTTAAATCCTTTAACCAAATAAATACTTTGTCGCACTCATCACATTTTAATTTATTACCATATTTGTTTTGGTCGCCACGATCAGAATGCTAAAAGTAAATCAAACTTCAAATTCAATAAAAGACCAAAATTTTCTTAAAAGTAAAAACCATATACCACAATTTCATCGTATCATGGATGAAAATTGAAGGGACGATTACTGGATTTGAAATTTTACAAGGGAAAATAAAATAAAGTTACTGAACTTATTGATTGATTACTGGTCCAACTTCTAAAAAACGTGTGATCGGCGCCTCATACCGAAAACCGAAAGATAAAAAAAATTAAATTTGTCTTAGACCGAATCTCCGTTAGCAGACAATTCAATTCCAAATTTCAAATTATTTCACTTGTGAGTCGCGCACATTATCCTCCTCGATCTAATATCAGTTTCAAATCAATGTCTGCTGTGAGACGAAAGTTATGAGTGGTTATGACGTAAGTTTTGATCAAGAGTATATATCCAAAATATCAGGTGAAAATATTTATTGTCTAAGACCGTGATAGGCTTTCGAAATGGACTCTAAACGCCTCGACCGTTCGATACCTCCGCGTATATTTTGTGCCTCGCAACTATTAAAAAAATTTATGGTGGGCTTTAAAAATTTGGTTGCAAAACAGTACGATATTCGAAGAAAATTATTTCAAAATTGTTCAAAAGGTTTGAAAAGAACTTAAAGATCGACACCTCATTTCAATCCTGTCGTGAGAACTACTATGTCTTAGAGACCCATCTATGCATTGAAGCAGATTGACAAAAGTTAAGAAACATACACATACAAACACAAGTAAGAAAGTTATATTCGGCGAAGGCAGAATCTCGCATACCCACCGCTATGCTTGATACCCATATCGCTGGTATTATTAAGACAAAACTAATCCACCGTCTATTCTTTTTAAAATTAGCCCATTTTTAAGCGAATAATATATCTTAATTTGAGGAATGTACAAAATAATTTTAAACATTCTGCTTTGTTTCCATTATGATGAATAAGCATAAAACCTCAAAAAAGTGAAGAAAAGATCATTGACACTGACTACACGACCGATATGTTCCATGACCGATTTTTTCCATTTTTGCGTTTTGAAAAGTAAATGTGAAAAATTCCTTTCTAATTTCTGAGTAACGAGCAAAACCCCACAAATTTTGGTTAAGAAACATAGAGCTGCGTTCAGTTTACGCTCCACTGCGATCTTCCCCTTTGACCAATTTGGCCCATTGTCAATACCACCTGCGTTCAAGAACTTCTAATGTTTTTGTGGAGTTAAAGTGGATAGTTTAATTTTTGCGGCCAGGAGAATGTTTACAACAGACACTACACGGAGGGACGGGTGGACATTCTAAAATCAATTGGGAATTTGATGTTGATCAAGAATATGTATACTTTGGGGGACCTCCGAAGCTTCCTTCTGGACGTTGCAAACTTTTTAACAAAATGAATATACCCCTCATCCTTTAATGATGGATATAAAAATTTGACAAGAAAAGTTTAATTGCTATGACATCATTTTCATAGTTACCCATGCGGGGTAACCCCTTACCTTCATTTGTTTATGTTTCGCTAAATTTCTGGGCCAAACAAAATTCAACGCGCAAATATCGCACCGAAGACCTTGTTGGCGATATTCGTTTAAACAATTGCGATATTGATGATGATCGAGAACTTCTTGACAAACGAATTGTCGCGAGCATATATCACAACGAAAGGGTAAGGATATTCCCGCATGATTCGCTATTTGATGTTCAACCAAGGATGATCTACGTCCGAAGTCCGAAAAACATTGTAAACACTTGTAAGAATGGCGATGCTCTTCTTCCGACTCAGTACCCGAGTCCATCAAGTCGAGTTCTTCAGCATTTTTATCCAAAGCACAATAAAATCGCGTAAGTTGCTTTTTACTGTAGTCATTTGCTATGACTTTTTTCACAGATTCTCGATCTAAAGCATTTTCCAACTTAACAAATGTTTTCATGTAAAGAGAATTTTCAAAATCAATATCAGTTTCGCCATCCTGATGCACGGGCAAGTGTTCTCGTAATTGTTTTAATTTTGAAAAATGTTTATCACATAAAGCACATCGGAACTCTTGCGGATTGCTCCATTCAATGGCCGCGTGTATTTTCATATGTGTCTTTAGCTTTAAAGCTGTTTTAAAAGTCGTACGACATATAGAACATTTTAAGGGATTGTTTTTATCCTTCGTTCCCGTTAAAAATCTCGGCTTATGCAAACAATTGTGTTGTCTCATACTCTCTATCCACGCAAACTTTCCCGGACACCGTATACAAACGAAAGATTTATCTCTATTACGACAATGAGTACGCGAATGTTGCTCGAACATACGTGAACAAAGAAAATCCAGTTTACATAATTTACATTTATAGGGTATTTCCTTTTCAGTTTCGCGATGTTGCTCTTTCATATGACTAAAAACTTGGTATTTATATGAAAACTTCAGTTGACACAATTCACACTGATAGCGTTTTTCGTAAACTTCATCATCGTCGCTCCTATCAACTTCATTTTCAGTGTCACTGATCGAAACTTCATAGCCATGCTCATTAAGTATAATATAAAAACGTGACCATTGATTCAAAAAAATGTCTTTCTCTATAGTTTCTCTAGCTTTCTCAATGGTATCGGCATTCGGGTACAGTTGCCTTACGACATTACTGCGCAACTGTAAATGTTGTAAGGTTTTTGAATCTCGATGCATTTCAAGATGTTGACGTAATTCAGCTGCGTTTGAAAATCGTGTTTCACATAATTTACATTCAATCAAACGGCGTACAGTAGGCTTACTGTACAAGTAATCACCGTATTTCCATTGGTTAAGTCTAGTTTTTATTCCATTTGGAATGCATTTAGGAGTATTTGTCTTCGTATGCGTGGGTTGATGATAAGCTCTTATATGTTCTCGTACTTTATCCTTGCGCTTAAATTGATGGCCACAAAATTCACATTGAAAGTGGGCCTTGTCGGAATGTATAGTGTTTATGTGACGTGTGACGTCTTTTCGCAAAGAAAACGTTTTATCACACATATAACAAAGGAAACGGTCATTGACTTTTTTTATTTTCGAAAACTCCTGAGATCTGGGACGACCTTTACGAGTTTTCACATTTCTAAAAAATTATGCTTAAATAACGAACTCTTTATGCCAAAAAGTAATTAAGCGTACTTATCTATGATTGATTTTCGTATCTTTGGTTTCGGTGGGATATATTCGTCATCCTCGTCCTCTGTACCAGATGAAAAGCTATTTATGTAAATAAATGATAACATTTTAATTTGAATAAAAAAAATCAATGTTTACTTGGGTAAGAAATTTAAATTATCAGTTGGTATATCATCTTCTTTTGTTGTCGGTGCCAGAAAATCTTTGTTAACAGTTTCTGATGGTATCTTTTCTCCTTGTTTACCTTTTTCGTAAAGTCAGGAAGGAATTATATAAGATAGTTTAAAAATATATGTTCTCTAACTTACTCCTTACGAAGCCCTCCTTAGATTCTTCATCATCGATACAGCCCAAATCGGAATGGAGGCAATTCTCAGTCATACTCTCTTTTTTAATCTGTAGGTAATCATTTTCCATTTGTTGACATTTAAGAGCACCATCAATCGGTATATCGATGACAGTTTCCACTAAGCAATCCACCGTACCGCCCTTATCGTTAGAATTACAATTTTTTAAGTTTTTCTCGCTATAGGGCAGGGAGTCTTCCCATAGGAATGAATCGTTAGTACATCCAGCAAGAACTTTTTCTTCAAGCTGAATCTCGTAAAACTCATGGGTTTCTATCATTTGTTGTATAAATTCATCAGTATTCTTCAGTTTTTCATTGCAATTATTGCACAAATATTGCGGCATTTTGTCACTATAATTGCTCTGCTAGATTAATGAGCACAATTAATTAATTTTTAAGTTTAGAAAATTAGTATATCTTTACCGTGAGCAATGATTGAAGGAAATTTTTCAAGAGTTTTCCTACGCCGGCCAAGCATTCTGTCAACAAGACATTTTCAGTGCTGCAAACCGCTAAACAAGTTCGACAAACATACGGTTTTCCTTTTATCAAACAAAATGTACTATCGCTCATGTTAAATTTACTTTTATGTAAATATATGAAACATATAAGTTCGTCTTATTTATTATAAAATAAAAGAATATCAAATATTGCGTCAATTCGACGAAAAGTTAGCTGATACAGAGAAAACCTATTTGACAAATCTAACTGTCAACATTTTACTAAACTATTTATTTCATGATGGCAAAGTTAACAGCAAAACATTTCATTATGGTGCAACAAAATGAATATGAAACATTTTCAACAGTTTTTGTCTGCGTACTTGGAATTTTTATCCGCTGGCTTGTTTTTGATGGGAAGAAAGGTTAAACAATAGCATTCATCTGCAAAAAATTGTACAAATTCATAATTTTATTGTAAACCGATATCTAAAGACCATTAAACTGTAAAGGTATTTGTACCCTGACAATTAGAGGTACAATATTTATATAGTAGCGAAAAGCTTAGTATATTGAATTGAATTGAATGGCCATCCAGAAAAGCCATTATGGGCACTAAAAGGAGAGAAGTGACCAATCTGAAATGGCCATCGAGTACACGCCAAAAGAATGGGGTATTCAGGTACCGGACAATATTAACTCCAGAGTTAACAGACGTAAGCTACAAGTGTGATAACGACGAACTAGTTGAAAAGGAACGAACCAAATCTTAGAAGGGAGCTAAGAACTATATATGTAACGATTTAGGCGGTAATTAAAGAAGTCAGAAATCACTACACTGCCATTGCGGAAATGTATTGTGTATCTTTTCCGAAAAATCCGCAGGGTAAACTGCAAGTAATGGTGCTGAAGTTAATGTGGCATTAAGCATTGAAAATTAAACCGCTATGCTAGAGCCTGCAAGAATCATGAGATTTGTTTTAGGCGTCTTGACAATCACATATCGACAGATATGTCTTCGATTATTTTCTGTGCAACTGCGATTAAGTCGCAACTTCTGTGAAGTTAGCGGTTATAACGTAATCTCTCTGATTCTGACTAAATGGCAATTACCCATAACAAGTCACACACTCGATTTCGATTTCGAATTTTGTCATTTCTGAAAATGACGTATTACAAGGTTTAAGGTTATTTAAATATAGCAGACAGTTGGTTGAGGCATTGCCAAGTTGAGTGTTTTAGCTAAATTGTTTGAACGAATTGTTACTCAGCAAATAGCTTTCGCTATCAAATTCTATATTTCTCGATTTCAGTATGCCTCCCTAAAAAGAAGGTGAACAGTTACGAATCTCTTAAAGTTTACTTGCCATGTTTGCAAGACTTTCTCTAGTGGCTCTCGCGCGGATTTCATATACATTAATTTTAGTAAAGCGTTTGACTTGGTTAGCCAAAAATTATTGATCTTTAAACTCCAGTCCTCTGGCTTCCCACTGGAATGGATAAGCTCTTATCACTATAAAAGTTCTTTTAAACTTCTTTTTAACTCCATCATCTCAATCAATTCCCCATGACGTCAGGTATCCCTCAACGCAGCCATTTAGGTCTCTCTCAGTTTATCTTATACATCAATTATCGCACTTCAATGATTAAGTCCAGTTATAATTTAGTATACGCTGACGATGTTAAGCTATTTTCTTCTTTTTCCTTGGCATCGCACTCGTATCATCTTTAATCTGACTTACACAACTTGGTAACGTGGCGTTCTCTTAATTTTATTAAATTAAGTTTTAACAAGTGTAAGAAGCTTTCATTCCGAAGGTGGGCTCTATTCACTGCTGATTACTTCATTAATTCATAAAAATTGTTCGACTATAGGTATCGTCTTAATTGCACATTGAGCTCTCTGTGAATAAAGCTAGGTCACAACTTGGTTTTATTAAACCGTGGTCTAACGAGCCTGATAACCCTTACGTTACAAAAACACTATACATGAGATTAATGAGTCAATTACTTGAGCATGTACCTGTTGTGTGGTCTCCCTTTTATAATTTGGGACGTGATCCGCTTGTCTCTATGCCTACTTATAAAAATAAATTATTTTTGTTACCCTTACCGTTACTTCAAACACGTAGTTTGGTTCTCGGGATTTCGTTCTAATAATTATAGATAGCACTTTTGATCGCCCGCATTACTTAGTGACATAAACTTCATTGTTCCGAACCCAACTTTGCTTTCATAAAACTTAGTCAATATAGATATAATCACGAGCTTTTCAATTCTTCTAGAGTCCTTTACAAAAATCGAATTAATGTTTATAGTTTAAACTCAATATTGGATTCTTTATGGAATCTTCTATATATAGATAAGTTCCTAATTTTGATTTCTTCGTAGGACTCGAAAATTGAGCTGCGTATTTTCACTATTATTAGTTGCCACGCTTTTGCATGTTTACAATGGTTTGGAGATGGACACTCAACACGGACTTACGCCGGCTGTAGGTGTGCTTCTATGCTTGATATATACATGCTTTCCTTTTCTTTTGTTTCTCTCTCTTTTTATTTACATATGAATTTTATGTTTTTATTGTTTCTTTATTTTTCCTCAAAGACATTTTAATAGTTATGAGTAATAATACTTAACATAAAATTTATTGCTAAGAATCGAGTGAGTTCGGTTGTTAATTTATTTTAGCTAAATTTCATGTGTAAATAAAATAAATAAACGAATAAATGAATAAATGATAAACTACGTTAATCTTCTAAATGGATTTCGAAGGGTCCACTTCATTTACAAAAAAAGAGATTCATATAATAGACAAGCGCAACAAAACTATTACAAATACAATTAGATGGTGATTTTTATGTTTTAATACTCGTTAGCAATTCTTTATAAAAAATAGAACATTTTCGTAAGCATATTTTCCTGCAAAAGACATTTAGTGGTTTTAGAGTGGCAAAAACAGCAAGAAAACAGACGCAACAAGCTTACAACGAAACAATTATCGTATGTTCATGTTGCTAACATCGCGTGTTAAAATTTTGTAAATACAAAAAAGTGGCACAACTGTTTTCTTAAAATCAAATTCATGAAAAACTATTTTTGATTATTGATAGACAAATTATTTAAATATTATTAATTGTTAATAAAAGGAAGACGAAGTGTATTTATTTTGGAAGTGTTTTATTAAAAGGGACAACATTGATTTGTTCAGTGTACTTAGACTCTGTAAATTTTGACTGATAAGATATTCCCAAGATTGTCCTTTTCCTCTGAAATATTCTTTTACAGTTTTGTTATTGTTATATAGATATTGTTAGATTAGGGAGGTAAAAAAAAATTAACGAAACTGGATAAACGTAGAATGAATGGCACCCGTTTCGCCCGAACTGGGCGATGTCGCTTCATAATATGTATAGGCATTTTGATCTTGATGGTCGGAATGGTAGCCATATTTCATAGCTCACAGATGCAATTGGATGAAACACGGCAACAACGCTTGCATTGCGAGCAGCAACAAGAAGCCCTAAATGAAAGGCTTACATGTTAGTTGATAATGTATATTTTGATTTCCTGTTGCAAACTATATAAATCATCGATTTTCAGCTTTAGTGGAACAGAAATTCCACATGGAAAAAAATCACGACCATGAGCGTAATGAACAAATGGAAATTAAACGCAACTTAGAACAACGCATAAAAAGCTTAGAGGAAGAATCACAAAAGCAAAAATTGGAATCCCAAATGCGTTATGATCATCTGCAGCAAGAAAATAAAGTTTTGCAACGCGACCACAAAGATTTATTAGCAGAGTGCACCAAAACCAAAAAACAACAGCTTGAACATGTAAACACATTGGAAAAGAAATTGGAGCTGCTACATTCAGAATTTGAAAAAGAAAAGGTTAATATATCGAGTGAAGCAAATATGTGGAAGGTGAGCAGCGTATAGATATCTTAAACAATTATAAATCATTCGTCAGTTCTTGTGTTATTACATATAGGAAAAATACAATGGACTTGCTAATGAAAAAGCAGATTTGAAGACAACCTTAGAAACCGTAAATACTTTACGGTCCAAAATCAAACAACTTGAAAATTCGTTAAGGGAGCCAAAAGGAATCTCTAGAATAAAATCAAATAAATTATTGGGTAAACCGCAATCCACAACGCCAAACAAAGTTGAGCCACTTAAATCGTTTAAAGGATTAGAAGAAGTGAGTGAAGGCGTCTATCATGTCAATATAACTATAAACAATGCAAATCAGGTGCCTAATGCTTCTGGCTTTACTACTGCTATCATTACTAACAATAATGTAGAAAACCATAATAGTGGGTTTTTTAATGTTACTGGTATGGGTTTATCTAATCGAACAACATCTGGCATCAAAAATAAGAAATTTGTAGATATAAAGGCTGCAGCGGATCAAAGTAATCGTAGTATAATTTTAAATTCCGTTGAAAATTTTCAGATCGTACCTAAGCCCATTGTAAATAATGTGGGAAAACTGAAAGACATAATTTCTTCATCACCTGCTAGTAAATCTGAACAACAAATGCCATCGGGGGTGTTAGGATTTAATGCTACTACGGCAAAATCATCCTTAGTTTCTAATGGAAATTTAAACAGTAATAGCCCCCCGTTGGCAATGCCACCGAATCAAAAAAGGCTTCCTGACAATGTTGCTCCTATACCGGAAAATTTCGAAACTCTTTTAGGAAAATCAAATGTGGATGAAATTAAACAAGGTAGCAAGCAAAGTAATGACGTTGAACGAGTCAATAAAAACACAGAAAACAATAACAATCGTTACAATAATGTAGTTGACACTATGGATATTCCAAAAACTCAAGGGGTAAAATCAGCTGCCAACAAGGACTACGATTCAGCATTACCCGCCGCAAATGGAAATCGTAATCGTGAAAGCAGAAATGATGACAACCTTAATGATAATGAAAACCCGCAAGACGATCACAAAAAGATACCGGTTGGTCCAATCAATGCGGATGAAAAATTCAAAGATGGTGAAAATGACGATGAAGAAATTGCTGTTGGCTTAGGTGCTGATAATGAGGGCGATATGTTGGCAGGTTTGGGCGGAGGTTTTGCTGCAGGCGATATAGCTGTGAAACCAAATAAACAGCAGCTATTGAAAACTGATAATCTTAATAACGAGGTAGCTGCAGATCAAGGCAAGGAATTTGGTGATGGCTTACGCATAGATGAAGGCGACTTGGATTATGGTGATGATGGTTCGTTAAAGAATGAATTAGACAGTGGTAGACAAAGTATTGCTTAAGATATTAAAATTTTAAAAAATTCTTTAATTTAGAAAACTTTTTAAAAAAAATTTGCTAGTGAAACTTTTTACAATCTTTTTCCAAAATTTGATAAGCACTTGTTGCGGCTGACACTCGCCATGTCAGAAATTATTGGTTTTTGCAAAGGCTCTAAAATCCTTATTACAACCATACATACATAGGTAGCGCTTCGGTCCTGCCCTTGCAGGAAGACGACATAATTGATGATCTCGGAAATCTTTCCTCAATCGAAAGAAAAGTGAAAATTTTTTACATTATCTTAAAAACGCTTTAAACGTAATTTATGGTAATAAACGCACGTAATTATTAAAAAAAACATGTGTTAAAATTATGAATAATAAAATTGTTTTTTTTTTTTGCAAAAAATTTTGGAAAAATCACTAAAAATCTGTGAAGCTTTCAAAATGCACTAAACCTACCACTGTCCTACTAGGCGATGTGAATAGAAAACCTAGTGTGCCTCTATTTATAAATGCTTTCTTTTACAGATGATTACTCGAATCCAGGTGCGCGCAATAAACACGATGGTCAAGCTATACGTAATTAGTTTCTTTTTATTGATAGCACATAAGTTTCGAATATCGAATATAAGAATATTTAGAAGCTGCATTTTGATATTGTCATCACGCGTTACTCTAAACTTATTTATTAATACATTGAATTTTAGCCCTACCCCTCATTCAGTAAAGCCTAGCACAGAAGGGTGAGGATGCACTATATATTTAAAACTTCACTTATTCTATATGCATTTTGAATGAGTGCGAAATTCGAAGTTGATTTGGTTTTTCCAACCGAGTTTGTCATTAGAACCCGCACAGATGCGAAATTTCAAATGGATAGCTGAAACCTACCACATACTTTTTTATTGGTATTGAAGTGTGAAATAAATGAACGGTGCTCGCCAGCTGTAACCCACAAATTACGCTCTGCCACTTTCGACATGAATTGATCACAGTTTACTATGACTGTGTTCAAATTCAATATTGTGTGAGGTGTTGGGTATCTAGAGTTCGTCTAAAAGCGAATATACTACTTGCATTCTTTAGAGGTTTTGTCTCATCTTACTTTACTGTTACTGTGATAAATTTTAGAACAGAAAAGTCATTATTCATTCATATTTCCCTACCAAGCATTAAAATTTGAGCATTTTTTTAAATACCCAGGTAAACTTAAAAAAAAAAAAAAAAAAAACATTTAGTGCATTCTTGGTTTATCAATGATTTTTTCGATTTATTGATTTTATAAAAATATTCGAAAAATAAAAGCAAAAAATCAATGGGGTGCATACCCAACGCAAATAACACATTTTTACTAATGAAATAATCTAGAAAATATGAACTGATAGCACTACCCCTTTCCACGCATAGATATATTTTGTAAAAGTCTCAAAGGGAAGTCTTACATAAATTAAGTTGGGCGCAAATAATTAACACAAATGAAAACAGTTCGAAAAAGTGTAAAATAAAAAAAAAATAAAAATATAAACGGTACTGATTTATTGAGTATGAGCTATTATCCATGGATGCATCATGACTTTATCTAGTGGCAAACGCTGTTCAGGGTCCACAACCAATAATTTCGATATGAAATGTGCCGCTGCTTTAGATACGTGATCAGCCAATTTGTAGTCAAGTTTTATTATTCTTTTGTAAGTGTCATCGTACGCAGAGGCCAAAAATGGAGCCTTACCAATTAGCAGTTCATAGCACAATACACCTAAGCTCCAAAGATCGACATTTTTTGTATGGGGTTTGCCTTGAACCATCTCTGGCGGCAAATAATCCAATGTGCCGCACAAAGTGGTACGCAGTGAGTTCGGTTCATGTACGGACCAACCAAAGTCAGCTATTTTCAAATCACCTTTATGCCCTAAAAGTAAATTTTCCGGTTTAATGTCCCTATGGATGACATCGCGTCCGTGCAAATATTGCAAAGCCGAAGCCAAGGATCTGATATATATCGCTGACTGACACTCTTCGAATCGCTTCAATGGTTGTTCTTGGAGTGCTTTAAATAAAGTACCATTGGGCGCATACTCCAAAATCAAGTAGATCCGAGCCTCATCATGGAAATAGCCATATAAACGTAAAATATTGGGATGACGTAGATGGGACTGTATCTCTATTTCGCGACGTACTTGATGTTCTACTTTACACTCGTTTATTTGTTGCTTGAAGAGAACTTTTAACGCTACAACAAATTTGGACTCTTTTTCACGCGCCAAATAAACATTGCCAAATTTACCACGTCCTAATGGGCGTCCGATATCAAAGTTACTAAGAGTCCACAGTTTTTTGTCTTTTTTTTCTGGTAATTTTAAGCATTTTATTAATTATTCCTCAAAACCATTAAGTGCATCTTACCTATCTTAATTGCAGCTTTCTTGGCGTCACCATCGGTATTCAAAGTCTTTTCTTTCTTTTCCGTTGCGTTATTTGATATTTCTTTAAACTGTGTTTTTGTATTAGCGGGTTCCTTATGTTCTTTTTTATTCTGAACAGAATCACGTATTTTAGTTGACTTCGAAGGCACATTACTTTTAGCAGTCGTTGATAAAGGTGCAACTTTTTTTACAAAGACTCCATAACCCGCTTTACCTTCCACCAAAGTCTAATTTTATTTTCTATTAAACATATTCTCAACGACATGCTTATATCAATACATACATTTTTAGCCGGCAGTTGCACTGAAGCTGCTGCTCCCTCGCCAACATTAGCATTTGTGGTTCCTTTCTGATCCCTTTGGTTTTCTTTATCTCTAACGCTAGGTTTCTTGAACATAATTCTCCCTTCTTTTTTTCTTTGCTCTTTAAATTACGCTTTTCTGTGAAGATATAAAGATTAAACCCGTAATGATGAATACTAAACGAAAAGAACCGTTCATGTAACTCTTTTTTTTTGAAAAATTTTGACAAGCCATTTGTAGATGATGCCAGCTTGTTGCAATTAGTATTCCAAGCAGTGCTATCAATTCTCTTTTTCCAAAAAAACGCCTTATGTCTTAGCAACAATGATGCGTCATTCCGTTTTTCAAGTTAATAAGTCCTATGTGGATAACACAATCAGAAGACATATTATTTTATCGATTCGATAAACTATAGAAATTACCATAAATGTAAAAAATAGATATATGACAAACAACTATAAGTAAATTAATGTAAGAACAAAATAAATTTTTGATTGATTAATGAAATGACGAATGAAGAAAAACCCTAAAAGCCCTAAAAACAGGAGCGCGGAAGTGGACTTAGCTGATGCTCCAACACAAAGCAAGCGAATTGCTTAAATATTTAGAATTGGCAAATATATTTAAAATTGGATTTAAACGACCCTATTGCTTTAACATAGTAGAGAGTATAAATTTAAATTTTATTTCCAATAACATAAAAAAAAGATTTAGATTACTACAAAACAAGCGTATATTAAATAAATAATATCTAAATTTAAAAGTGTAGTATAGTATAAAGTATTATGTACTGACCTGTACTATGTACTATGGTTTTTCGACGAGTTTCTAAGTTACGATTGGAAAAGACAGTGTTGGAAAATAGACGCTTCTTTTGTAGAGTGCAATAATGCCATATAGAAGAAAATTGATTAATTGCAGACTGAGAAAACAGATGTATAGTAGCAAAAGTAATAGCGATTAGTTTTTGAAGAAAATCAGAATACCATAAAAAATTTCATAATATTATAATAACACAATATAACAATGTTTCCAAACAATAGCCCGAATGGCGGAGTAAGCAATATGAATCAGTTTGCAGCGTTCCAATTTGCCACACAAATGGCTGCAAGTGATGGTGGATCCACAAGCCAAACTATCGACTGGGCGCAACTCGCTCAACAATGGATACAGATGCGTGATAGCAATATAAATCAAGCGTCGGAAGACATAACAACAATCGCTAAGAAAAACTCAGGAAATGCGGTCGTCGCAGCGGGTTATGAAGAAAAAGGTGAGGCCGATATGGACATGGAAGATGACGACCAAAATGATGCAAAATCTTCGATAGCAATTTGTGATCTTGTTAGAGCTTCATCGAGCCAATCCCACTCAGAAACATCTACTTCACCACACAATCTGATACAAAATCCAAATTTGGGTCAACCGTGGTATATGCAACAGTGCTCGGTGGCGAATTTGGGTAAAGTGATTGCCACGCAGTCGGGTAATGCAAACTAAACTACCAGCCAACATTTTTTTAGGACCTAGCGGATCGCAAATCGGTACAGGGACGACAACACAGCCTCCTTGGAATATATGGCAAACAACGACGCCAACAACACCGACTATATCAAACCCTGTCTTACCCATAAAAGCGACAAAGCCTTCTACGTCCCACATTCCTTCACTTTTAGAGATAACCGTGCCAAGTCACAGTGAAATTAAAGCTATGCCGGATACGCCAAATGAACCTGAATCTTCTTTAGATGCAGCGAAACGAAAAATTTTACCAGCTTGGTTAAGGTAGATAACGAAAGTCTTAACAGTAAATAATTCCAAGATGAAAATTGCGTTATTTAATATAGAGAAGGCCTGGAAAAAATGGAAAGAGAAAAACAAAAACAACTTGAAAGACAACAAAAGCACAAAGAGTTAAGTTTAGATAATAAGGAACTGAATAAAGATATAACGGTAAATCCCTTAAAAACTAAAATATCGGTAAGTATTTTTAATGAATTACAAAACCAAGACATAATCGCTTAAACATATATATGCAAGAACGTGTATGAGAAAGTTTTATTATGAACCTTAGAACACATATAGGTTTATGATTCTATTAACTTTATGTTGTATTTATCGATAATTTGATAAAATCATTTAGGGCGTTGT
>CCAG010002244.1:0-142016 GCA_001077435.1 Glossina morsitans morsitans
ACAAGGGAAGAGAGTAAAAGCTTTGAACAAAAACTTGAAGAATTGGTACGCAAACCAATGACAATGCTCTTAATTTACTTGTAAGCCTTTGTATATTCATTTTGAAATACCATCCTAAAAATAGATGATAGTTGTACGGCGTACGCTTACCGAACTGCTTTTGGAAGTCACCAATAATGAAATATCGCAAGTGGCTCACGACACACTTAAAGCATACAAATCAAAAGGTACTAGTTTTCTAAATACATTAACAATTTTGAATTCTGGTTTTCAGCTCACTTTAACTGATCGTGTAAGTTTATAAAAAGCAAAGCGTTAGGATATTTATGAAGAAAGTTATTTTCCAAACACATTAAGATTCTTATAAAATATTTGTTATCATAACTATTTGTGATAATGTGTAAAAATTATGTACATTTTCACATACTTAACTTAAGCGTCATCAGCTCAGGTGATCGGCAAAAGTGCTTTAGCTTCTATAACTGGAAAATTGGGTAAGTTCTTTTTAAATTAAAATTACTCGTTAATTTTATGCAAACCTATATACACAGTGATGAGTTAAAAATTTTTGCCACACTTAGGATCTTTAATTAAAATTAATAAATTTTTGCAAACAAATTGTTTCTTCATATATTCCGTATTAAAAAATATCAAGAATTTAAGAAAAAAATATAAATCATAAATGGGGCTCAGACTTTATACATTAAGAGAGAGAGAGAGAGAGAGAGAGTGCTAAAAGATATAAAAGGAAATAACTTAAAATATTTTGAATTCGTGTTTTTAATTTTCTTATTATTATTGTAGCAGGTCGTGTTTACGATAGCGAAAGATGAAGTCATGGCCGATTTCTTTATGCATGAAAATTGGAAAAGTACTTGAAAAATAAATCATCCTCTCTTGTAGGTGCTGTGCCATCTCCTTAATTATTAAATTATTTTCAATTAATTTTGTTATTCGTTTTTCTTCCAAATTGGTGTGAAGAAGAACATTTTTCCCTTTATTTTCCTTCGCTATGGGAATTTTCAAAGGTTTCGCTATTCTGGATCTGTAATATGCAAAAGACCAGGTTATGTGTGTGTTTGTGTGCGTGCGTGCCTGTGTGTATTTGTTCTCTCTGTTTGTTTGTTAATACGGGTTAATAATAATTTTTGTGAAGATTGTTTAAGATTTGCTCACCTCTTCTTAAAATGACGTATCTCTTCATAAAAGTATAACTTTGTCGTTGCCGTTCATTAGATTTAAAATTTTTGCAATTTTTAAAATGTTTGCAGATTCTGCAACTTGTTGCTACAGCTGGCGTACAAAACCCGTCTTTCCGCATGCGCAAATATTCTTTTAGTCCATTTCAACCTCTCAGCTTTAAGACGGCAAAATATATGAAGCTTACTACCATAAAAGTTTATAGTTGATGGTCATTAATCCAATACAAATGTTGACAAAATCCTTCCAAGAAAAGAGTGAAACAATCTGAACTGGAAGAAATAAGGAAATTATACTCAACTTTGGTTGAATCTTTTGTACTCAGCACCAATATTTAAGAAACGTACTAAAAATCCCACGAAATTCAATCTCAGTACTCTATAATTTTGAATAAACGTGTCCTCGCGGTATCTCAATGGTGATGCAGAAAACCGCGAAGCCATAAGGTGGAAAAAAGTAATGACTAGCACTATGTTGACTAAGGAAATGTTAACCAACCAAATTTCTTGAGTCAACTGTCGCTTTCGGCCACACTCAGATCACTCATAGAAAATAAAAATTTTCACATATATTGTAGTGTACGAGTAGTGAGAAAAGAACCATTTTTTTTTGTTTTTGGAAACAGGCATGCCCTAAGTTTACGTTGCACAGTAGGCTTGACTTTTGATCGATTTGGCCCTTTTCGATCACACTGCCCCCAACAACTTTTAATATTTCTGAACAGTTGATCTTGATGTGCAAATTTTTAACACCTGGAAAATTTTTGGCTACACATATTCACACAAATATGAAACTGTGCCTGAATAGATAAAAAATTTTATACGAATCAGGAATTATATATACTTTATAGCGCCTCTGAAGCTTACTTCTAGACTTTGCAGAAGTGTTGGCATAAAAAATGTTTCGACCAAATTTACCTGCAATTGAAAAAATGCACTTCTATGCCGCGATGTTCGCTGATGGGTTTACGAATATTCGATGCAAGGCGAATATCTTTTTTTTAATTATAATATTTGCTATCGCGTCAGTTGACGTAATAGATTTATCAAAGTTCTTATGAATGAATATATTCATTCATTTTGCTTCATTTTGTTAGTTGATGGTACAATACAATATGAATTGCGTCCTTTAATGCTGGCCATTTTTGTATAAGTTTTCGATATTATTTAATACGACATTTATGTAGCAACAATTCTGTGAGAAAAATTTACTGAAAATCTTTAATTATACTTAGTTCCCTGTGTCTATAATTTTTTCCATCACTGTATAGGAGTACAAAATTTTAATTAGAATACGCATATACGTCACTCAATTTCCATACTTAAGATAAAATAAATTTAAGGAGGTTGAATTATATCCTTCCGAGGACGAATCTTTCATACTCGCTATCTCAAAACGTCTAAGAGAAAAAATGCGGAAATGAACGCTGTAAATATTTGCCAGTTTACGGGCGTGTCGGTTAGTTAATTGAATCCACCTTCTTATTTTACATGGCCACGAGAAATATACTTGCAAACTACCAATATTTACTATCTTGTAATATTTTTTTTAGATGTAGTGAGGTAACCTTGGGGGTGTTTGTAGGCTTGCATTCATATTTTAGATGGATGCAGTGCATTTGCACGCCAATTTATAGTATATAAGTCGCGGTTGTTTGGCTCGGATGGATATAGAAGAAAATACAGACCGGTTTTTAAAATTCTGTTTAATGACGCGTGGCACGCGCGTTGGGTAAGCATGACTAGAGCGGCTTACCACCCAAATGCATTAAGTTGGACTTTTGAAGCGTTTTTCTGCATGCTACAGAGGGAGTAATAAATAAAATATGTAAAAATCGTTGGCTGGTCGGGGCGGAGGAGAGGGGTGGGGGGGGATCTAGATGTCATTAAAGAAGAACAATATTTTTAAGAAAAATTAGTTATAATTGGTTTGAAGATACATTAAAATTCAAATTTAACGAGATCTTATAAAACTCCTTTACCTATTTTCCTAAGCTTTTCAATTAGCACGAATTAAATTATAGGTTTAGCAGCTTATGGAGACAGTTCAAGTGATGAAAATTCGGATACCGATGACCAAGAAATTAATGCTCATAAATCAACTGAAAACTCCGAGAGCGACTATAATTCCGAAGAGGAAATTAAAGTAACTTCTCTTCTCGCGTTTTTTTATGAATTAATTGTTTTATTCAAAAGCTTTTTTCTTCCATTGATTAGAATGAAATACGCTCTAAAAAACTCCAATTTGCAAAAATCTCCGATGATATAGAGGAACGTGTTGCAATGGCCGCTACCCGGGAAGAAGAGAAGGTCAGATATTATACCGGATTAGAAGAGCAAAATGCTAGACACAGATCGGAACATACGGAAGATTATGAAGATAATCGTGAACGTAAAGTATCATCATCGTCTGGTTCCGTTGCAAAAGATGGTAAAAATTATGAGCGAGAATTTGGTGAGACAACTGAATCAAAGTTACATCATTCAAACGGTGCGTCATTTCTTAAGCCAAAACTGTTTTTTTTTTCAAGTATTTAAAAAAAAAAATGCATTTTAAAAGAAGCGCTATTCAGCTGCGCTTTGAATTTGAATTACGCTTTAAAACTCTTATTTCGTTATTGTGGCCAAAACGAAATGTAGAAATATTTCTGTAAAAAATATTCTACTCTAATGAACTTGTAGCGCACTCTTTTGTTGTAGTAGATTTTGCATTCCTAATCTACTCACTAACATTCATTCTACTATCGAATCCAAGTCTTTTTTTAACGCGTTATTAATGGGAAAAATGTCCTCTTGCAAGATATAGAGTATAACATGGAGGATGTGTATTTGTTCTTGTAGGCTTTTTTTCCATTTCCATCATTAATTCACAATAGCTAAAGTGTAAGAGAGAAAGGTGAATAAAGTTAATGACATCCAAGACATTGCATTAAGCTAGTTATTTGCGTCACAACTTTATGGACAGTTCTAAAAGAAGAGGAAAATCCGTTGAGATAAACTTTTTTTAATACCAACCTTTCAACCCCAAAAAAAATATGTTAAAGATGTTAAGAATGAAAACCATGCGATATTTAAAATATTCATTTAAATATTTAATAATAGATATTAGCGCTTCGTAGGCAAAAATTTTATAATCTAAAATCAATAGAAACGCTATGGTGGGACGTACTATTAAATACCCTAGACACTTTCGCTTAACACAGTTATTTGTATAATGACTTTTCAAAATAAGGTGTTATATGGGGAGTAGTCGAAAAGGTGATCCGACCCGAATCGTTTTCGTTAGCGTTCGTCCTTGCGCCATATTATGTTGTTGCACCAAATTTCGTAAAAAAAAATTGCTATTTTTGGGTTGAATATAAAAACGAAGAACGACAGACAGAGAAGCTTGTATCCATTCAGAAAGTGATTTCGATCCGTTTAGTATAAGGTTTGCCTATGTCAACTCAAAAAATTGTAATGAAGGAATATTTAGGTGAAGCCTAAACCTGCAAACACCACATATCTTTTAAACTTAGCCTGGGAATAATTACTATAAGCACAAGCTAAGGATTGTTTTGGAGATTTTAACCGCAGGGCAAAAATCAATAAATTGGGTACAGACCTTTTAGCGTCGATTTCCTGCGTTGCAAATATGCAAAAAATTTAAAATTATCTTTGCGCTAGACGTGAGAGTAAGAGAGATTCGCAGCCATCCATAACCTGGGAGAAGTCACATATGGTTTTTAATTTTGGACCCTGATTGTAATGAGAAATGTCCACAATTTCAAAACAATTAAAATTAGCTGTCGATTCAATTAAGCCTCCAACACCGCTTCACTTAACTTTGCCAGTAGAAATGTAAAAGCTGTGGTACTTGTTTTTGTTTAAAGTTCAGTGTGCGCGTGTACTTTTAGTTTTCAAAGCCGTTATTTAACTACAACTTTGCTTTGCAATACTTTACGCTCGTTAGACATAGTTTTTAATGGGAAGATATATTCAATATTGCTTAGGTTCATTAATTGGAGATCCCTTGTGAAGATTAATTCAGATAAAGGCATTGGCACAATTTATTCAATTTATGATTAGACGATTGTACTTTAAATCACGGTCAAATGATACTAGAAAACTCTGATCTGTTTCGAAAATTGTTAATAAAGAAACGTGCAATGAAAGAGTGTATGACTCGAAAAAAGGAAAAAAGTAAAAAATGATAACGATAATAATAATAAGACTTATAGAAAACGTGAACCAAGTTGATTCAAATTTGACAAATTGAATTTTCTCCTCAACGAATTTATTACTTTTTATTAATTGCAATCATATAAAGCTTAAAATTAAACCTTTTTGCCCCATGAAGACTTACTGTTAATGGGAAAGGTTTTTTTTAATAGGAATGGTATGTGCAGTGTTTTTTTCTCGGTTTATATGCCAAAAAACAGTCACTTTGAACAGAGTGCAGGCTTTGGTTAAAACACATCCGCAGAAACTTTATCGAAATGTTTCGACAATTTGCAAACTACAGTTTAAACAGAGAATACATGGACAAGCTTCAGGCAGGCAGACAGACAAAGCAGAAACGGTATAATAAAGGATAGGTCTTTCTTCTAGCTGCTATATGCATCTGAATAAACTTACTACACCTTTCCCACAAGCGTTGTACCGTATAATTAGCACTACTTCACGGTAATTTTATGTGACACTGCGTGACTTTACGGTCATTATAATCGTCTCGGCAAGCGAATAATTCAACATAGAATCACCGTGTACGTTTCATAATGTCTCGATACTAGTAAGATATACGAAGAAGGAGGATAATACAGTAGCTATTCGCGAGATTGTTGGCGTTTTCATTTGATTCCACTTGATTGTGGCCTTTTCTCAGGTATAATATTCTTAGATATCGACTAGCTACGATTGATTCGTCGTGCATTTTTGCGGCAAATTGGAAAAAGGTAGTCCCTATGACAGTGTGGATTTAGACAATAAAATTAATTACAATAAAGTTCTTTTGGCAATGACTTTACTGCAATTTTCTTTGGCAAGCCATTATTTTGTGGAAGTTACACATCCCAGCGAATTTGGTCGCGACCGAATCTTTTATACCCATCACAACCATCACCGTGTTCCTAAAAAGAGCGAAAAGAAATAAATTTTCGTACTCTACAATATTGAATGGGCGCGGTAGATTTATTTTATTTTTAGAATAGAAGTGCAAATTTATATATATGGTATATGTATTGTACTTGATCAGTGACAATCAAAAAACCATTGAAAACAAAGCTATTCACAGTTTTTGTTACATGCAGATGTGGGCGTTGTGTTCTTTGAAAAGTTTGGATCATTTTCAAATTCTTTTGAACGGTTGGAATGTTTACCCCAGATACTAATATACTACTATACTGTTGGCCAGGCGGACAAACGGATATGCTTAAGCGCATTTCGAATTTGAAACTCTACAAAAATTTATACACTTTATGGAATTTTTTAACCTTACTTCTGCATGTTGTAAAAGTTTTGAAAGAAAATATCAAATCATGACACACTATATAAAATAAAATAGGCGTGGCTGATTTTTTCTTATTTTTGGAGAGACACTACAGCATTGCCCATAGAATGTATGTTCCAATTTTTGTAGATTGATATGCTGCATAGTAATATAGGCGTTTCCTCCAACTGATTTGGCCAATTTTCAATACCAACGCGCATGCGAGAACTTGCAAACTTTCGGCTAAATTTGCAGTAGATAGCTCTGTCTATGCGGCCAGGAGGACATTTACAACGGACATTACACAAATGCACGGACGGACATGCTTAAATTGATTTACAATTTGATGCTGACCAAGAATATGTGTACTTTTTGGGCCCGCAGAAGCTTCGACCTGGATATTATAAACGTTTTAAAAAAATGAATATACCCCCTTATCCTTGGGTGATGAGTATAAAAATCACTTATCATATATACCATATATCACTGGATTGGCTTCGCTTATTTGTTGTGAAGCGATATTGTTTTGTTTAGCTATTTAAAAAATTGTAAAAGATTGTATTTAAAAAAAATTCAATCCAACAAAATATTCCGGAATATTTCAGAACTGTTTTTCTAATGTTTCTTGATTATCATATGCATTTAAAAAAATCCAAAATTCTTCAGAAATTTTTTTGCCAAAACTTGAAAAAAAAAAATATTTTCTAAATTATGGTTATTCTTTGCATAGGACAAGAATTATCGGCGAAAAACTTTTTAAGGATTGTCGGATTGAATAAGGATAATTTGATCTAAATTTATTTATAAGAACCTTTTTGCTGTAAGTTGACATGCATGTTTATACAAAGGCTTATGTATTGAAAGAGATGTATATAAGAGTCATTTCAACGCAGTCTCAGAAAGAAAGATGCATTAATCTATTTCTAACTACCTCTATTTTATCTTTGACAGGTAAACGGCATAGAGAACGAAGTGCCAGAAAGGAACGTACAACCCGCTTTAGCGATAACAAAGATAATAAAGCTGTATCATTAACGGCAGCCACATGCTCATATATAACTCAACTACAAACCAATAGTCAACCGAAACTGCCCGCATTATCCGCAAATTCGATGACTGCAGATCCGAATGGTCTAATTCCTAATGCAGCGAGTGTGTCAAATTTATTGAGTACGGCCGGCAATATTTTAGAAGAGGCTGCTAAACTGAAATATGAACACAAATCTGCGAGGAAACGGCAACGACGAGAATATGAAAAAGAAAAGCGTGTTTCATCACGCTCTGCTTCTTCGTCTTCAAAGTCGAGCTCTTCCTCTTCAGATTCTTCGAAACATTCAAAATATAGCAGCAGTTCAACTATAAAACGCAAATCGCACAAGCATTCAAAAAGCATATCGTCAAAGTCAACGACGCATGATAATAAAGAAAGACGGCGTGATGATAGACGATCGCATTCATCTTCCCACTCGCGTCGGGAGCGAGACTCTAGCGGCCGTCATCGCTATAACGATAGTGTCAGGCGTCGCCGTCGCCATCATTCAAGCGATTCAGACGATGAATATCGTCGTTCCTCTCACTCCCATTCTCATAGCCATTCTTCTTCGAAGCGTGATCGTTCACGATCCCGCTCGAAGTCCTTCTATTCCTCTTCTAGCAAAAATAGGCATTAATTTTCCCACTTTAGCAATCCTCCTTTGTGTTCCTTTTTCATCTCTTTTAAAATTTCGTGTAATTATCAAATTTATAAGAAATGTAAAAGGTATGGTGATAGATTTTTTAGATTTGGCGTTTTTAAAAAAAAAATTACTAGGAATTGCTTTAGAGTTTTTTGTTTCGGAAATTTTTTTTTTTTTTAATTTTAGAAAATCTAACATTTTTCATGAAAACTACGTACGCTCCTTTCCTCGTTGAGGCATATATATACTACAAATTTTAAAAAGAATAAATTATATCTTTGAAAAAGTAGTATTGGTTATTCGTATTTACTACATGATTATTTTTTAAGGTAAGGTTACTCTTGTTCAAATATTTCCACCATATATTTTTCAATAGTTATCAATAATTTCGTCGAGTTCCAAGAATTCTTGCTCATCATCCTGCTCTTCGTTTTCCTCTTTCATTTGTAATTTTGGTTTGCGCGTTGATACTCGCCAATTAATTAAGGGATCGTCTCGATCGTCTTCTGGTGATTCGTGTCCTTTTTGACGGCGATGTATCCGTAGAGCAGCGCCACATATGAAAGCTTCAGAACAAACGTTGCATTTGTAAGGCTTCTCACCAGTGTGACGTCGCATATGGATTTTAAGGTCATTGGACTGTACGAAGCTACGTGGGCATTTGGTGCATTTATAGGGTCTTTCGCCCGTATGAATACGCATATGACGTGACAGCTTATTAGCTCGTGAAAATGACTTGCCACACGCTGAGCATACATGAGGCCGTTCACCTGTATGTTGACGTTCGTGTATGACCAGATCTTGACGTCTAGGAAAACCCTTTGAGCATTCGCTACACTTATATGGATTTTCACCAGTATGACGTCGAATATGTATGCTGAGACTGGCTAAGGAAAAACTTTCACCGCAATGAGGACATAAGCCTTTCTTATAATTATGTTTTGCTTTAGCCAATTCGCGGTCTTCAGGTGTTATCTCTGCTTTATCGGAATGCACAGTGATTAAGTGGCGTGCATAGTTGTCGCGCCGCACGAAAATTCGCGGACAATAGGAGCATAATATTCCCTTGTCATCATTTTGCGTAGCTTCGGGGATCGAAGGTGATGAATTTGCTATGACTTCTATTGGCAAAAAGGTATGGGCTTGTTTCTTATGGCGTTCTAAAGTTTCAAGTTTAGCAAAGTTGCGATCGCAATGTTCGCAATTAAAATTGCCGGCGGCTAGACGTTTGCCCAACCGCGATCCAATTGCCGTCTTATGACGATTTGGTGGTACATCATTTTCGCTGATTGCTAAATCGTTTCGAATTTCTTGCATGTAAAACACTTCTTGCGTTTCTTCTTGATCTAGTTGGAATTCGTCATCTAGAATTTCTAAATCTTGCGTTTCTTCTTCTTCGTTATTTTCCACACCACCATCACCAAGAACATAATTATTGTTTTCTGGTAAATCTGTATCTTCACAATGCACTTGTTCTTGTTGTAATAGCAAATCGATTTCCACTTCAGCTTTTTCAACGGCACATATCAATTCGTAAGCCCCTAACAGACGTGTAGTGCACTGTTCGCATAAACGCGATGGCTTAATTTCATCATTCTCATTCACCTTGAATATTAAGTATTCTCAAAATATAAAAAAAATTCGAATATTAAAATCGGACTTACCTCAACATTTGTCACTTTTAAGAAAATGTGGCTTAATTTTATATAAGACTCGTATTCGACTTCATCTAGGAATGAATTGCTTCCAACGTCTGTTTTTAAGCACACTCTGCACATATCTTTTAAAATTTCCATAGTTAGGACTTGGAAAAATCAGTTTCTATTCTTTTTATTAGCATAGGATGTTTGAAAAGGTAAACAAGACTCGAAAATCAACGATGCCATCAAGATTTCCAATATCATACGGTAATTATGCGCTTTTATTATCAAACTCAGTGCAAATAACAAGCCCAAGTACGTCAAATACTGGAATGAAACAAATTATGAAACAACATAGACGATGTTCAGGTTCAATATATATACTTATATATTCATATATTATTATATTTAAGTTTTCTTTTTTTTTCTATTTTAACTGTAAATGTTAACATGCTTGACAATTGTACGTGTTTGTTTGCTTGTTCATTCAATTTGTTAATTACTGACCATAGTCAATAACTTCTTGCATTTAATCCAACAACATTTTGCAACACCGAGTCAAAATTTATTTGTATAATATTTTAGAATAATTCTTGTTTTCATTCAGATAATAATAATTTTTAAGCTTCAATAAAGTTTAGTTTGGTTATCAGCGCAGTTGATCCTAGTCATTATTTGTGCCTGGTCTTCTTTAGCTTGTTGCCTCTTCGTTACAAGTGCTGAGGGGCAACACATAAAACAAAGCTGACTTAATTTGAATGTAGCGTTTAAATTAAGTGGACAGCAAGATTTCAAGGTTTTTTTTTGGCTCTTCATTAGTCCACGATTCAGAATGTAATCACATAGCTAAAAGTTAACTTTCGCTGTTACATTCAGCCATTTTTACCAAGCAGCGAAAGCTAAGTTTTTCTTACGTGATTACACTCTCGATATTTTCCCACTTCAGTGATTATTTGCAAGGCTTTCGTGTTATTTAGTTTGCTGTATCCATTATTCGGCTGTATATAGGTATTATTATTGTGTAATTGGACTATCATTTACAGGAGGTAAAATAAATAAAGTCTTAACACTATAAATCTATTACTAACTACTGTAAGAGTTAAAAACGTACTAAAAACAGGAACCCCCATGTACAAATAATCAAGAAACGAAAAAGAAAAAAAATAAAAGCAACGAACACAGAAATGCATTTATAGCCGGCATGATTTTAAATTAAGCTTTAAAGATTAAAGTTAGTTTAGTTTAAATACGATATAGGCAGATCATGCGTACCAAAGCGAACTTATTTAATATTCTTTGAGGTGTCCGGTAAAGATATTAAGTTAAAGGTACCGTTTAGGTTTCAAAAGGATTCTAAAAGAGTTGTGCAATAAGTATGAGGGAAAAATGGCGGACTGAGATTTAAAGAACAACAACTTATGATTAACTCAACAAAATCCTTGCTAAAATCCATATATACTACATCCGTTTATGAGGCGAAAGAGAGAAGAGAAGAGATTCGCTACAATTGTAGAGGAGGAGTTCGAGTTCTGGTGAAACCCTCAAATTGCCTCTGTAGGAAAGATGTCTTTCCGCGATGGGATAAGGTAGCCATTTTTACAACATAACAGAGGTACAGCACTTCGCAGACAGAGATTTAAGATATTCGCAATTACACCGCAAAATTCTTTAGCGTATAAGAAGAGAATACATGACGAGTTGCTATTTAGCTCCGGCGCACAAGTGGGCATTCATGACGTCAAATCTTATAGTATGTCGTATTTAGAAATAACGACACTATGAACCACAAAAGAGTCATTTACTTGGTACGGGAATTTACTAATAGAATCAAAGTTATCCCTAGGAAAATTGCGTTAAGAAATTGTTATTTTTTTTTAAATTTGTTGTGTATGTTTGCGTTGATTACTTTAGTTTTCGTTCTAAAACCATGCGTTTTTGTTTACATTTTACTGTAAATCTATATCGTTGCGCGACTGCCCATTGCACTTGGGAGTTTTTAAGTGCGCAGGTAAAAATCATTTATGAAATCATATAGTTAGTCATAAACTTTTAGTACTGCTATTATGCTGGATTATACATATATGTTAGATATTAGATATTATATATTATTATATACCTTACATATTTATATATTATATTATATATATTATGTACACACATTTACATATGTATTTGAATATGCTCAAAACGCCGTAAATTAGGACTTCACATGGAATGTGCATAGCGCTCTATATTGCTTATGAGCTGATTAACGCTGTAAATTCCCTGGTCTCCTTAAAATTTTTTTCTGCGCATAATTGGCCAATAGACATGTATATACATGCAAATCCAATAAAAGCACACGAAGATTTTGATTTACTTTATTTCAAATTTTTTGGAACCAACGCCTGGAGGCACAATACCACAGCTCTGAACCATCGGTACAGATTTAGCAATATTTTGGGATGGGCGGTTTCATTGGGCTCACTTAGATTGCTTTCCAAATGCTTAACTTTTATTGCTAAACCCAAAAACGAAGCGGATCTTCAATGTCTATAGGCTTTAAAATAAATATAAACTAAATGAACAATGTCTAAAGTGAAAATAAATAGCCATTATTTCATGTTCTTCCATTGGGTATTAGTCTCATAAAAAATCGGCAAAGTTGAAGACCTACCCCGAAAATAGGAATAATGCATATTGCGCTTAGCGCATAAATACTTTTCATGTTCGATGATTGCTCTAGTTTGTTAGATTCGTTTCTCTGCTTGCGATTCAAACAGGGAGGTAATCGCATTTGAGAGCTGTTTCGCATATGCGGCTGAATACTAAAGCGAAAACTAGCTTTCAACTACGTGATTACTTCCCTGTTTTCTCGAAGGAGGATGCTAGATAGGGTTTTTTCCACTTTCATCCGAGTATGGATTTTTGTTGACTGAGTATGTAAAATATTGTTGTTTTTGTTTGTTAATTTCACGTCAATTAAAGTGTTCATATGAGCTCTCAGCATTTTTTTTGTTCTAAGTTGTCACTTCGTTTACCTTTAAAACGCACACGCGTTACACTGAATATTATTTTGTTAATTTCATCACACCTTTTACTAAAGGTTTTACGCTGGCAAAGTAACTGAAAACTTGTAAAAAAAAAAAAATTATACGTAAAAAGAGGACCAATATAATTTATTTGAAGTGTTTTTTATTTTCTCATAAATCTTTAATATAATGGACAAGAATTTGTCGCTAGATCGGCGTTATAGTTTTAATGTATCACCACAGACACCTCCCGGGGCAGAATCTACTCGACTTAATTCAAATGCCAAGTAAGTAGAACATAATAACAGTGGATTTTTTTAAAATTAATTACTGCATCTACTTTATCTCACAATTCTTTAGCAATTTTCCGTGGGGAATTTGTGATATAAGCCCAAGAAAAAATAAAGACAAATCTACGTTTGCGTACAGTAATTCAACAATGGGAGAATATAAAGCGAGAAATATGCTTAGAGAATCATCACGTTCGCAGAATAATATTTCAAAAATTGATTCCAGGTAAATAAATATTCGAAGCCGTTTTTTTTTCTTTTTTTGTTATTTGTCATTGCCTTTTATAGAATTTTTGCAGACGTTCAGAGTAAGGGTTTAGCTTCTCGTATTGTAAAATATCACGAAAACGAATCGCGCCTAAATCGTAATATGTCGGCCTATAATCTCTATATCAAACCAGGGCAATTTCCAGTGGTTAATTTAAATAAAGCCCAGCTGCCTTTACGAGCTACAAAACGGACTGTTTCAATGACTTACATTGCGCCTCCAGGTAATAAATGAATATCTAGGCAAGTGCTTAAAATCGAGTAAACTTAATATTTGAATACGTTTTAGATAAACCTGCTTTCCATGGCAATACAATATCAAGCCTTTTGCGGTCGAGTTCGGTTGTAGGTTTGCATAAAAGCGACGAAGAAATATCGCGCGAGAATCGGCCAATTATCCATCCCCCTCCTACGGAAAACGACATGGCTCCCACACGCAGCGTTCTCGAAGTTTTAAAAGAGATATCTCGCAAACGTATTAATAACGAGGTAAGCACAATATTGAAAGAAAAAATAAGTGCCTTACGGAAGTGTTGCTCATGAGGGCTTCTTTCCGTGTAATCAAGGCAGCCATGTCTGTTAAATAACAGAATTGAAAGCCCACAGTTAGAAGATGTTCTATCTCTTACTTTTTTATAAGTTCTTAAAATAGTTTCGATCGCAAAAAACAAGGCGTAGAAAGAATGAGTCTACATTTAATACGAATTTTTTTCCGGCTTTTACTTTACAGGATTCTACACTTAATGAAACTAATAAGAAATATTGCGAACGCTCGGGAAACGATACCATCGATATAGCTAGTGGTGGTCAACCATTAAATCAAAATCAGGATACTACATTTACACAAAGTTCCAAAAGGCAACGAGATGTCAGTGTAAATTATTGTCGCACAGCAATGCCTGGCGGCCCATCGTCACCTGAACAAGCGAAAAAGCGTTTATGTAGTTACAATAATGACATTACAAGTTCTCTCAGCTCAAGTATGAAACGTAAACTCTACGATCCCAAGCGGTATTCTGCAAAATTAAGTCAAAATTCACCGACATCTACGGACAATTGCGAGATTCAGAGGAGTAAGATACAAAAACAACAAGGGTCTTTTGATGCGGAACTTATTAATAACCGTACAAAAACAACAAGCAACGATGCAAAATCGGTTATTCCCATAACGCCGATACCGGCCACTCCTATAACTCAAGAAGCCGCTTTGAACAATATGGAATTACAACGTAATGTATTAGGACGCTCTCCTTCCTATCGAAACACTGATAAAACAAAGGACCGAAAGCAACTTGCAGAAAATATTGAAACTAATAAACCACGCCTAACTTTGTTCAATAAAACGTACGAAGAGAGTAATGACGACAATACCTTGACTAATAATGCAGACTACGACGATTGTGTGGGCATACAATTTGTTAAACCGAAAAAGACACATTCTATAAGTAATGTAAAAAATCCAATAATTGAAAGAACGCAAAAATCGAAATTGGCTCTGATGTTGTGTGGTTTGAAAGGCGAAATTTATCGAGGGCATAATGGCGAAGATCAGATGGATTCCGGCAAAACTGATGGAGAGTCAGAAAATAAACGCGTTGAGGAATCAAACGATACGATGGCGAGCTCCTCTACCAACAAAGCCCCTGTAAGCTCGGCAGGAGCGGTAGAGTCTTCTTCAACAGGAGCGAATAGTTTAGGGGCGGCAGGAACCGAGTCTATTGGTACCACCCCCCAATTAATAATGCCAACGTCAATAGTTTCCGCGCCAGTTGCTACGTCAATTCCCACATCAGTAGTTACTCCTCCAAAAAAACCCACCACTACCGGCTCACCGTTAGTTGGAATAAAACTAACGCCACAAAGTAGTAATACTAGTAACGATGCACCGACTGCTACTATTGAAACAAACGTCTCCGACGATGTAGCAAAACTGTCGACGATACCACGTCTTGGAGGTTTTAACTTTAGTTCTGCATTAAAAAAGGCAACTGCTAGTATTACTACTAATATTTCAACAAAGCCAACGTTTACTTCACCATTAACTGGTATAAAGTCAGCATCACAAAATTTTAATACTGGTACCATCGCGACTACCACAACAACTTCAACTTTAACTGGCGTAGCGATGTTATCAACGTCACCAAAGTTGTGTGGTTTTAATCTCAATTCAGCACTTAACGGCGCTATTGACAAAAACGGAGTAATGTGTAACAATCCGCCTATTTTTCCAACCACTGCTACAACAACAACAATGGCTACTACTAATTTAAATGCTGGTTTCGGGCTCAATTCTGTTGATACATTAAAACCTATCACAACTCCAGCAAAAGATATTTCAACAACAACAGAACCATTAGTTATCAATTCCAATGCGTTTTGTAATAGCAATTCAGCACCTACATTTAGTTTCGGCCTTGGTAATCAGATGTCCAATACGGCACAATCCTCGAATACATCGTCTAATTTGTTTATGAATACTCCTTCAAATCCATTAACACTAACAACCGCACAGTCTAGCACCGCTTCACGGACACCGTTTAATTTTGGTTCCACCAAAACTACGGAGCAAGGAATTACTCCTTCGGTTGCAACTGTAACTACAAGCGCTTTTAATTTTATTGCGACGCCAAGCACGGCAAGCGCACCCCTTACCACATGTGTTTTTAGCAGCTCGCAAACAATGGCAACAGCAAGTAATGATTCCAAGCCAACATTTTTCTTTGGTGCGCCTACCACCGAAGTAACTAACGCAAAAGCACTAACAACCACGATAACATCTTCCGGAAGCTTTAGTTTTGGTTCAGCACAAAGCGTCGTTCCTTCTGCCAAAACACAACCCAATGTTGTACAGAAAGGTTTTTCTTTTGGTTCTCCTGCTCCTGCTATCACTAACTCGGAAAACAAAACGTTCAGTTTTTTCAATAATGGAACTTCAAAGATTACAACAACGGAGGTTTCTACCATATGCAGCACACCAACAACGACAACAACAACGACAACAATAACAACACCAAAAACATCCTCATTATCAAATTTAACGTTTCAGCCATCAAAACCGATATTCGGTTCTTCTACATCTCTAAACTCTCAAACGCCGGGAACAAATATTGAAAGCGCACATTCCACGAACTCTTCTATATTCGCTTCGCCAGCGACAAATCAAAAAGCAGCGATTTTTGGTTCATTAAATAACTCATTGGCCATAAAGAAAGACGAAAACTTGACATTTGATTCTAACGCTGCAACTAAAGCGTCATCAATTTTTGGCGCACCATGTAATTTATTTGCATCGAAGAAAGATGAGGTTCCGATTTTCGGTGCAAGTGCTACAAATCACACATCATCCCTTTTCGGTTCACAAAACAATTCGATAGTATCTAAAAAAGACGAAAAAGCGCCTGTAGGTTCCAATGCAGCAAATCAAACAATGTCAATATTTGGCTCATCAAATAACCTATTGAAACCTACAATAGACGAAACACCCACGTTTGGTTCTATGGCATCAAATCCAGCCACGACAATTTTTGGTGCCTCCAGTAATTTATCACTACTTAAAAAAGACGAAACGCCATCATTTGGCTCTACGGCGGTGAATCAAACATCTTCACCTTTCGGATCAGCAAATAATCAATCAATAATTCCAAGCTTTAGTTCTAGTGCTGATAAAACTGCCGCCCCCACGCCGTTTACTTTTGGCAGTACATCTGCCGGCAGTGGAACGTTTGCATTTGGAAACCAATCTAACAGCAGCTCAGTGCCCGAGTCCAAAACAGAAAACAATACGTTTGCATCCTTATCCGCAAACAATACAACCTCGCAAAATAAGGTGTTTTCGTTTGGTAACGGCGCTCCGTCAGTGAACCTTTTCGGAAGCACTACGAAATCGAATGAAACACCTTCTGGTAAGGGTTTTACCTTTAAGGCACCGACTACCGAGCCCATAGCGAATATTTTCACTTCTCCCGTTGCCGCAACTAAAACGGCAACTACAGCCTTTAATACCGGTACCACCGCGTTCCGAAATACTTCTGCCTCCGATGGTGCCCTAAAGTCAGCAAATAACGTTTTTGCTGCTCCCACAGAACAACGGCCAATACGTCGCGCTACAAGGCGTTTACAAAAGTGATAGTAATTTTTCTTTAAAAAAAACCCCTAATCTTTGCATTGACGAGTTATTTTATAAATTTGATAAATGTGTACGAGATTGTTTTATTAAACTGAACTTTTAAATTTATTTATTTATTTGTATCCAGCTGGTATTCGTTACATTTTATATTTACTTGATACATAGTTATCACAAACTCTCAATAAAGCGTTCTTCGGTCCCTTCCAAAATTAACTTGGTATGTGATATCGTTAATAATGCTACAGTAATGACTTTCATTAAAACGTGCAAGCGTTCAAGGAAAATTACAGAATGAAGAGCAGTCATCCATCGTCCTGAGAGTGGGAAACAGTGAGAAAGTTTTCCGTGCATGGCTTTGCATGTGAGTTCTTCCTCTATCCAAAACTTAAAGAAAAAACTGAAGCGATAGCTGAAAATATATGATTTTATTTGAAGAAAATTAAAAATTAGTGTTTGATGAACTACTTTCGATACTTTTCCAAAAGTTTCGGTATTTTACAATCAAGAAAACAATTACACTTGGCAATACTTTGTTGTTCATGTACCAATGTTTTTTATTAGCACTGTTTATTACTGTAGTATGATAGGAATAAAATTGCTGGTCCGAGCTCAGCTTAAGTTACTCTCACAGCAAATCAAATTTTACTCTCTCACTTTAAAAAAAACCGGTTCCTTAAGAACATACAGCAAGGCGAATTTTTCTCTCCAAATGTACAGACATACAAACCACATAAATAATATATATCAGACATATATTTTAAGTTTTTGAAGTCTTATTAAATATAAAAAATAAAAAAATATATTAAATATATATTTTCCTAATATTTAATAGCTCTAGTATATTTCGAATATTTAAAATTCAATTGATCTTTTATATATTCTTGACGTTAGTAATATAGAATTTCTGTTTTGGAGGAATAGAATTTGACATTTTTTAAAGGAATAGAATTTGACATTTTTTGGAGGAATAGAATTTTTGTTTTCATTATAATGAATAATGTGATTTTATTTTATTTACAAAGCAGAAGACTCGTCGCGTTTCGCGATGGAAGAAAATCTTGCAAATCTTATCAATATTTGATAAGATTTGCTCCACACATTTAGCAACATATGCAGAGGATAAAATTAATAATTAACAAAATTAATAATTATGTTGTTTGCGGATATTATCGCCCATAACTTTCTATAAATTCTATAAATTGAAGATTTATCTTGTCGCGCCCACACTCCCTTCCCCTTCAAACCCACTTAAGCTATGAAAGTGTTTGAAATAGCTATGGATTCTCCCTGAGCTCTCCGATATTTCTCCATTTAACAATGCTTTAGAAACTTAAGTCCAAGAGGCTCTTTTAGTTGTTTTGAAAAAACGCTTACTTTCTCAAAATTAAATGACTGTTACGGAAATCCCAAATCCAGTTCATTCCAACTAATTGATTTTCCCAGAAAATAAACACACTAGAGAGGGGAAAAAAAGTACACATTCTCGGTGCGTCATGCATCTGCCGGCCGAGAAAAACGACCAGCGGAAAAGCAGGTTAACAGATTAAAAATGAAGCCATGAACTTGGGAATAGTAGTATGCTTGTAAAAATGTATATAAATAGACCATTTGCGGAAGGCAGAGTCAGTCGGACAAAAACATCTGAGTCGAAAAAGAAAGCTTATGTAAGGAATGCTGTCAAACTGTAAATAGTCCTACCCTTAAAAATTCATAAATAAAATAATCTTAATATGTATATTGCAGAATGTATAAAAACAAAGCACGCTAGTTGCAATGTATAAAAACAAATTGATTGTAAATAAAAGAGTCTTGAAGTGAAAATGCGCAACTATATTTCTCTTAAAAAGAATATCCGCAATCTAGTGATACGAACCGTATCCGAGAGAAGCGAATTTCGTAACATTACTATAAATGCGCTCTTATTATATGATCCTTAATTTATCGAATAGATAGAATGTAGAAATGCTAATGCAATGGAAAATTTGCATATTTATTCGGTTTTCACGCCCGCTTTTGCTTTATGATTATAATAAAAATTAATTTTTTTAAATCAAAATATCACAAATCAATATATTAATATTCTGCAGAGTATTGGAGTAGAGTGCAACATTTAATTATAAATATTTACTATATATTTTCGATGCGGATTGTGCTGATGATGCTAATTTAAGAATGTGCATACTTTAGGGGGCCTTTGAGTGGTCCTTCTGCTAAACAAAACAACTGATAACATTATAGGCGAGCTAGACGGACTACTAAATACCCTACACCACATTCTGGAACACAATTCCAATGTTTGCCATAGAACACAAAAATTATATCCTGTTTTTAGATGAAATTATTATTATGAAACTGTATATTAAAAATTAGACCACTTTGCGATAAAGGGCAACTTTCTGTAAGAATGATTGCACCCAAGAGGTTAAAAATTTATCGTAAAATATTAAAACTTAGGCTTTTCGGCCCCAAAAAATAAATATTTTCGTGAAAATCTTTGTGTATAATAGGATTCAATAAATAGGCCTAAATGGTCTAAATTTGGTGTAATTAATTTTTATACCCTACACCATTTGTGATACAGGATATATTAAGTTAGTGCCGACGTATCCAACACCCAGGAGGACTTAAGATAGACCAACCTTTCATTATACCGATGTAAGCCCGTCTGTCCGTTCATGAAAATTTGTTCTCAAGGAGCGAATTGACACACGCGGTTTGCTTTGGAAATAAGTCGATAATGAGAGATAATTTCAAGAGACCGTCCAACAATTATTGGTGAAGCAAACTCATTTATTAAAGAAGAAAATCGAGGACGATACGCCAAGGTACTGAAGCTGAAAACGGAAAAGCTCGGTGTACCCTTTCCCCAGGTCTCAAGTAATAACTTTAAATATAATACGAGTAAATACATTCAAAATATATATAAATTCATGCATGTTACATACACAAATATATTCAAATAACTTATTACTTATTTTTCACAAATTCAAATTTTTTTTTTTGTTTTATTGAGATTAAAAGGACTAAGCCAATAAGGAATGTCGTTTAGATGTTAACAAATAATCGTTTGGTGTTCGATATCGATATATAAATATTGGGCAGAACGCTTCGGAGATCTACACTCTTTCCCTACATTCGGGGCAGTAGAATTGTTGCGAGACAGAGAAGAGCTCTGCGGGATTCTTCCAACCACCTTACATTATCTGAAGATTTAATGTAAAACAAATATATTGAAGGCAATTTTAATGAAGCTAAGTTAACAAACCAAGCTGAGCAAACGAAATGTGAAGCTATACCAAAAACTGCAACTTCGCACATTTCGATTAATGCATCAAAGCGGTCGATATCAGCGTCTGTGAAAAATTATCAAGATCAATATCATGCCACTGTAAAAGTAAAGTAACATAAGTTTTTAGTTTCAGTTGATATCGTAACTTAACAAACACTGTTTTATTATCATATGCTATTATTTATATTATTTAATTGTTCTCTTATTTCGTCCTTCTATAAATTCTGTTACTCTTCTATCTATATCTATCTTCATTTCGTTTCGTATTTATGGTTAACATCTCAAAATTAAGCAAAATGTCAAAGTGGACCATTCTTTCCTTGTAATGTAAATATATTATTATAAATGTATGTCCATAAATTACTAATTTTTTGTCTTCTATTTTAGAACAGAAAACCTCCAGTCCAAATACGAAGAAGGAAAATCGTGTGTTAAAAACAGAAAAGTGAAGTTATATATATATACTTATAAATTACTTATTTACTTTCTTATAATTATTATTATTATATAAATTTAGCCAGAGAATAAATTCTAAGACTAAAGTCTTAAAGCACTAGCATCTAAGGCTTTCGGCTTTATTTTTTTTTTTTTTATTAATATTATTGGTATTATTATTATTATTATTATTAAAAACTCTACCGCACTTAAGATTTGAACGACCATTGAATTGCTAGTCGAGACTCTTGTCTACTCGGCCACTCATGCGAATATATTGTTATATATGTATACTTATAAATTACTTATTTACTTTCTTATACTTTAGTTTAAATTAAAAAAGAAACAATGCGCCGTCGCCCATCCCGTCGTGATAATGTAAGATTCGCCGTATGCCAAGGGCAAGTTTGTGTTCATCGTTAGTTATTGTAATTTATAATTTCTTCATTTCTCTTTATTGCATGTTAGATTTAAAAAATCGTTGTCATTCACCTGCACTATCGCTTCAGCGGAATGCGGTACTTCCATAGGCCAATGGTATGTTTGTGATCATCTTTATATATAAACTTTAATAATTACATTCTTTTTTCTTTTGCAGATATCAACACACCTGCAGCGATCCTTATGTATTTATATATATTTTTTATGTATTTATGTATTATTTATGTATGTTATGTATAAACGAGGCTTATATTTATTTATTATAATTGAAGTTTTATGTTACGTTTATAACAGTCTAGGCCTACAGGGGAGCAGACAGACATTTAAAACTATTGGCGCTTAACACGGTACCTCAAGGTGGTGTGGAAAACCGTGCCACGTAATATAGTTACGGAAACGTTACAATAAAGTCTTGAGCGAAATTTACAGACATTTTTGTCATAATTAAGCGGTCACGCCGACTGATAAAATAAAAAACAATATTTTTTCTCCCCGTAAAGGGTAGATTTTAATTTGTATAAATAGTATGTATATGTATTAAATGTGAGCGTTATCTATTCGCGGGTGGTATACATCTCCTATTTAGTAGTGAGAGTGGCGATTGGAGGGTGTTGCAGGGGATTGTCAAAGAGAGTGTACGACAACTTTCGGATTGGTCTCTGGTTAACTCCTTCCTGGTAAAATCGACGTAATCTAAAGCGGTGCTTTATGGGAATGTGAAGCAGAAGAAATTGTTGACCTACTTAAGTGCTTAAGTATATATATTGATAATAACTTTGCTGTCAGCTTTGAGAAACATATTGAATTCATTCATGGAAAAGTTATGGATACCTTACGATCTATTTATTCCAATATTACTTGGACTTGCTCATGGTGTGTTCATGCCAGCTTACTGAGTTACTTTAGGTCGTTTGGATAACTGGATTAATTGATTAACGTAAGATTTATACATTAAAACACTCCCATTGCGCTTATGAAATTTTTATTCTCTTATGATGAAGTTTGAAATCTTAATATGCATACATACCTAGTGCTAAGATTAAACTTTAATGATTTAGTGCGAATTATACTGGCGTGTTAGGTGCTCTGCGTAACGCTGAGGTAAAAATCACTACCCGGCTCCAACGTAAAGGGTAAACAGATCATCGGAAGCATGTGGATTAACCAATTCTTCTTAAACTGTATTCAAAACCCTCTTTTGACACCTGAAACTTGTAACAATATTTTATATTAATTTACGCTGTTGACAAACGTATAAATGCACTTATACAGTTTCGGATAACGTAAGATGATTTGAATCGTCTCGCGGAGCCCTTCTACTTCTTACAAGACTCCTTCACCGCCCCTGCTAAATAACATGAAATAACATGGTGCCTGTATATTCCTCAACATTAGTTGATTACTTAATAACAACATTTTACTTACCTTTTCTTCGTTTTTCCAAGTAGACTGACGAGTTTGCATTATATATTGATTTTATACAATTAAATACAAGCTTTGGCGAATTAAGAGTATTAACTAGATATTTGGAGTAAGAAGTAAAAAAAAAAGAATAAACTTATTTACCTTTCACAAATTTAAAATGTTTTGTTTTGGTTCAGCTATTTGTGTAAGTAGACAATTTTGTTTGGAATTTATTTTATTTCCAATTTATATCTGGTTTTTCTTATAAATGCAATCCCTAACAATCAATACTAACTTGTAATAATAAATACTAACACAAGGCATGGACCGTGTTGCTTATTTGTTACTTAACATATTTGAAAGAGCGTTTCTCGCATCTATATATATCAAAAATGCTCGAAATTTAAATATTGAGATATTATTAACTACTTTGACAATCTTTCCAAAAGTGTAAACATTTCATAGTGCTGCCTTCGGCATTTTACAGTCACGAAAAAATTGCACTTGGCAATACTTTCTTATTCATATAGCAATATTTTTTTATCAACACTGCTTATTATTGTGTTAGAGCTCAGTTAAGAGCAGAGTTTGTCTTGGCTCTTGATGAGCGGAATTGTTTTTTGTGAAATTTACGAATTTCTATAAAATATAATTAAATTTAAGCTAAAAAAATTAAAAATATTCTTTCGGAAAGTTTAATCGCTTAAACCGTCAAAATTCTAAAAAGCAACGAGTTTCAATTTTAACGGCATTAATTAACCAAATAACCAAAAAAGAAAATAAATCAAATTATATCAAGTAAGTGAAAAGTAATAATAAACGAAAATAAATATGCGACAATCAAAACCGTTGATTGACGTGATTTCTGTTTTCATGGACAACGGAATAAATGTAATATAAGTGTGTTAAATGTGTTGGCACGTATAACATGTATAACATGGATATGCTTTGTGCTCGGCTGTATGGCCAACGTTTTAGAAAAATTACGTAAATTGAATATGAAAAAAAATTGATGGAAATATGTTCTTGTTGTTGCTCGCATTAAAATTTTCGAAAGATAGAAATTTTGCAGAACATTTAACTCAGATTTGATTAACTAAATATATCCGTATCGTAGCGTTTACTAGAAATATACTTTGCTAAAAAATTCAAAAATATTTGTGCACGTATATACATACAAAACTTGCTTATTATTTTAATAATATATTTCTACATATATAGAGCTGTGTGTATATGTGTATAGGTGTACACTTAATCAATATTAAATAAGAAGCAGTTAGTGATTTGTTGTTTTTGTAAGAATATATGAACAAGTTTATTGAACCAATTTACTAGAGCTGATAATGAAATATCTTTTTATAATAATTTGATATTACTACTATTTGAAAGTGTTACAATTTCGATTTACTCAATCAACGTATACATATAAGAATCGGTTATTAGATAAGAACTATTTAAGAAAGCAAAAAGCTAACAAATTCGCACCTGCCACCCTGTTGTTAGGTGAATATAATAAAAATATCAATATGAATATTTGCGTGCAAATTATATTAATCAATAATGTAATAAATTGAAGGCGATTAACACCTTTAGATATTTATTGAATATATTATTATTCTTGCTACAGGTCTAATGCGTAAATTATTATAAATATTGTTAAAAATTAAATAGTTTTTAGTAAATTTTCAGGGTTTATTTGATTTACTTTAATAAATATTTAAAGCAATACATTATATTTTTATTCTCTATATATATATATAAATTATAAATATCTTAAATTCCTTTATCGTAATTTTATATTGGAGAACGAGTTATATCACTGAAATTTTTTTTATATTAAAAAAGATTTTAAAGTCATCGCTAAGCCACGACAGAAAGTTCCGTATTATAGTCAAGAAAATTAAATTTTTCAAAACACGACGAACGGCAAGGTTTTGAGTATTTGGAAGGTCAAACAAACTGGACTTACATGGGAAACGTTCAGATTGATTGCACGAGAAGCTTACGTTCTTAGCCAAAAAGAGAACGTTTAGTTACTATAGGATATTTTGACCGAATAAATAAAAATTTATTGTAAATGGATGTGAAAATCTTATCGAATTTTGATTAGAAAAATAAATAGCTGAGTAACTCGACATAGTTTCAATCTAAATATCAAAATATCATAAAATAACAAAAAGTTATACTCTGTTGCTTTTTAAACGATTACCGCAATAAATTAATATTCGAAATCGACATTTTATTTCCGCATGTCAAAATTCTATTTTTCATCGATTGTTGTCGACAAATATTAAAAATGAAAAATGTTTTTTACAGCAGTTTTTCAAAATAGTGCTTCATATGGGCGTCGCGGAATAAATAATTTAATCAAATAATATCTCAATAGTGTTCGCCCTAGGGCTAAAACATCTCTGTGCTGACTCTATATTCAAGATGAAAGAAGAGGAATGGCATCAGACAGACGGATGAGCAGACATGCTTAAATCGATTCGATATTATTTTTCTAATGATTGGCACCTCAAGAATTTCTGGTTGTTGCATATGTACGCTTAAACTTAGCATACGCTGACCGCAAGTAGGGTATAATAATAGATTTGCCAACTGCGAACAAAAATAGTTGACTATTTCGAGTTGATTTCATTAAAAACTTCGAAGTAGATTATTGTGTTACGAAAAAGGAAACTTTACCGTGCACTCATCTTGCTTTGCAGATATTTTTTTCAAAATTATGCGCAACTCTCTGAATTATTGTTATATTCTCAGTGGTTTACCCACCAAAGTTCATATTAATATTTTTGATGAATGTATTCACTTCTTTCTCTTCTGGCTTGACACATTTTACACTTGGTATGTTAAGTCAATGTAATCCAAACATAGTGATCTAAGCGCAAACACTACCACAGTCCGAAAAACGGTCTGCGAGAGAGAGAGGGAGAGAGAAAAATATTTAAAAGTTTCAATGCATTTTCGTTTCGAAATTTTACGTAAACGTTTTACGTGGAGCCTTTCACCGCTGGAGGAAATATGTATGTACGGTTGCCCTCAAAATATTTGTAATCTCCTTGCTCGTTTTTTTACAAACGAGCATAAACTTCTGTACACATGCACATAAGTATTCATTGTCGTGTTCTTTTTTCCTACATTTTCTTATGGGCCCCTTTCTCGAGTTCTCCTTTTTCGCATTCTTTGGATTTGTGTCTCACAATCAGGGCTTTCATAAAATAATTTATTCTTTTTGTTTATAAACTATATTTACTTGTCTTCTAAGCGTTCTCACGTAATCGTCAAGATACTTAACAACAATAGTTTGTGCAATGCCTTGATAATGGAAACAAATTATAGAACCGCTTTTTTTTTTATTATTATTACATTGGTTGATAAGAGCACATACATATTATATATACAAATGTACGTAAATGAATGAATTATTAATAAATTAAAAAATAAAAGTTTTTTTTTTTTAAATGTTTATAAAAAATTAGAATTCGAAACTTGTTTATTCGCTATGCCTGCATGCATGCATAAACTTGTTATATTGGTTTGTTAGGAGAGTTGTTCATAGCTTTTTTCTTTTAGTGAAAGTCTTAACTGAATGCTAGAGTAAACATTGTCATAGATTAACAAGCGATCCATTTGCTAATGCCCGAAACGAAAGAGGTTAATGATTCAATTACATTTTGAGGGCCTGAGTGGGGAAACTTGTCATAAAAGATGCGGGTAAGATGCCAATCGTACTTTTGTATAACGGCGATCGGAGAAGAAAGATGCTTCCGATTCGGATATACTCGGCTCAATATTCTCGCACGATCTGAACTAACCTTTAAGTAAATTTTCACCTTTTACGATTTTGAACACAAATCCAATTTTTATCGTTGCTCACAGTTGCGAACGACGAAAGAAAGTGAAATGAATATTTCTCAAATGTTTCGGTACAATTTTTCCATAGTCTATGGTACACTTATAAAAGTGTAAAAACTTTTTTGCGATTAATTAGCAGTAAATTCGATATTCGATTCGAAATTTGATATATATATATGCATATACATATAAAATATATTATTAAGCGTTTATAACTTTCTTTATTTGCAGGATGACGGCCCAGTTACCCAAACGAGAATTTTCGTATGTATATTATTTAAAATAAACAAAATGTAAATAAATTGAAATTATTTAAAATTTATTATCACACACACAACTTGATAGAACAACAACAACGAAATAAAAAGCGAAATAAGAGTAATAGATTACACACATGTGTAAATTATCTCGTTCTTCATATGTCCATTGTGCCCGTTCCTGTTTTTCAGAGACGAGGTCGCAATAATTTAAATGTAAACACATTGCATTGCTGTTGGGTTGGGATAAATGAAATGCCGTCAATATAATCTAATATACAAATATATACAATAGTTCCAAGCGAAATTCGTACATCCAGAAAATATTTGTTTTATGTGCTGTAAGAAAAAATCCACTTCATTTTTTTTTTCGGACTATTAGGCACTACATTAAATGGCACAAAAAGAATATCGAAGTTTATCTTCATTTATGAAAGATAAACATAAATATTCTAAAAACTGAGTAGGTAAATCTGTTGTTAATTCAGATTTTTTTGAGAAAAGTATTTGGGGAAGTCCCGATTGATTGTGTCTTTGCCTAAAAAAAAGAAAAATAAAAAATCAAATTCAGAAGACGAAGAGGCAAACCAGTGTTGAAGACCAGTGGGAAACTTAATAGCTCAACATCATAAAAGCAAAAAAATCGCTTCGAGAGATATCAGAGTTGGTAAATCGAAACCTCTCAACCATCCAATATTAAATAAAGCGGCAGAAAACTGAAAAAAGAGCTGATTGTAAATCAAAAGTAGGCAGCAACAAAATTTTCTCCATGAGTGGTGTGCAATACATCCTCATTTTTTTACACGGTAGATGCGTTCCTTAGCGTTCTCGTGCAAAAAAAATCTTTTATCGCAGCATATGCTAAATTTGGAAATATGTCCCACAACTTTAATAAATTAAAATTAGGAATAAAAATTAATTTCCCTACTATTCATCGTGACTTGATAATAAGCGTGCACGTGTGTCAGAAATGTCTAGCGCAACTGTCGGATTTGATTCAAATGAAAAATTTCCTCCGTTATTAACGGTCTCTGTTAGTTTTTTTGTAACGATAAAATCTGTTGGTAGCATTTTTTTTTTTTTTTGCTTCTCAACTTGTTTATATAATTCTTAAAATTCAAGTTTCCGTAAGACAGAGTCAGAATTAAAATTGAGAAACAAAAATTTTTGTTTTGGATTCGTGCTGGAACAAAAATTTCTATAAGAAAAACGAATTTTCAAGACCTTGCGATTGAAATCAGTAGTTGCGAGCTAAAAGTATCTATGTGACATTTAGAATTAAAAAAAAAATTTTTTTTGGATTCTTATTAGAACACAAAATTCGTGTAAAAAGATACAATGGTAAACGGTGTTCTTTCCAATTCGTGTAAAAAAAGACTAGGGTATATATTCTACGATGAGCCGAGAAGGATTCATTTTTAAGTGCGTCGCAGACTCGCAGAAAGTGCCAGAAGGGATTTAGGTAAAAATGTTGCCCACAAACAATAATAAACATACTAAACAAGGCTAATTTCGATGGCAGGAGAGCAAGGGCTTGAAATTTGTAACAAGCGAAATAATCAAGTGCATCTTATATTGGTTAACATAGAAAAAGTTTGTTGTCGGAATTCTTTTAATTCATTCTCAAATGCTTCGATTTGCACACAAATCATTTGCTTTATGAATTCGTCTACTGCAGAACTATCTGTGGGTATACTCTCATCGCCAGTGGTAGACCCTTTAGTTTTTGAAGAATTGCCGTGCTTCTGTGGTTGCTGTGATGATGGCGGCGGTGTAACCGTAGGTGGCACAGTATACAAAGCTTCAAAGCAAAGTGCCATTGCCTTGAGGTAAAGTTAAATAAGTGTTTTGCTGAGTGAAACCGTTCAAGGGCGACTTTATTGTAAAAAATTTCCCAAAAGAAAAAAAAGATTTATTAACCCTTAAAATTACAAACCTTCATATGTTAAATTGTTGGTTGTCACTGTTTGATTACCAAGCTCTACGAATCCTACTGCATCGCCAGATGTTATGTTTTCTGGAGAATGCGTGGGAAAGACGGAGGGTGTAAAGAAACTTGTGGGTTTGTTGTTACCCACATATTACATTAAACCCTGGGTTCGCCTTAACTGTATTTATTTGAGTGGACTTAGAATTGTTGGCAAATGAAAGAAACGGCTTCTCTTTCTAAAGAAAGCAAATGTAGAAAAGATTTTTTCTAAATTTTTCCGCTTACCAGCGCTGGTTGTAGAGGTGTTTACGTTTGTACCTATAGCAAATGAGTTATCATCAATCCCTTTTCCCATTGTAGGGAGTACTGCAGTTATTTCGAGATTATTTGTTATTTTCATTTCATTATCTGCTATGGTTTCTTCGAGTGGTTTGAATTTTCCCGACAAGTCCGCGCAAGGCAGAGGCGGGGAACATAAATTTACAGCCCCTTCACTCAGATTTAAAAAATTAAATGATGTTAAATGACAAAACATGAACCATCGGCATTGCACTCAATTTTTTTCCCCAATTACCGAGTGATGTGACGTTGATGTATCAAACGTAAAACCTATAGGGTAAGTTTCATCTTTCGTCTCGCTTAATGGTAATTCAATCCGGGCTTCATCCAATAATGCATACTGTATCCAAGCAGGATTCTCTCCCGAGCCTTTGGTACCTAATATCCCTACTTCAATACCGTTGGCAGAGGTTGCTAATAACAGATTTCAAAGTTGTATGTGAGTAAAGGTAAATTGTTGCACGCGAGGCCCGGGAGCACTATAGCAAATGTCATAATAGTTGATAAACACGGATTTACCCACTTTCGGCGCATTTATAATGAATGGAGATGGTGATGTCTCTTCCACAGCAAATTGAAATAATGTAGGCAGCCAATGAACAGCTATAACATCAAAGGGTGCTGAATATAGGCCTTGCGGACAATACGGGCCGAAGTTAAGTTAGGTTTAAATTGTTGTGACCAACAACTCGACGTAACCTGATGTTCTTTACCTAGAGTGCCTTTTTATGTTGGCCGTCTGAATTTAAAGAGAATATGTTCACTGTACCATAGCTCAAAATTAAGGCAATGTTGTTGCTTAAAACTGGATTCCAAAGCAGCTGCGTTGAAAAAATATTGAACTGAGGAGCAATGGGTAGATTATAAAGAGTAGCAATATTTTACAAGAAAATGTTCTCATTAAAAAATTATAACAGAAAATACGAAATTTCTGCCTTACTAAGTTTAGGAAGCTCCCCACTTGAAATATTTGCAAGAAGCCAGAGTTATTTAAAACGTAGCTGACAGCTAACATGGAACCATCGCAATTGGAGGCTAAAGCCAGATAAATAAATAAATCAAAAATTTATATATATATAGTATTGCTTTTACCTGCACTTTTTAAAATGATGACACATTGGTCACAGTTTCTTGCATCCAGTTGTTTCCACACAGCAACAACTAGATTATGACGCCTACACGATTTCTTCGGTGGTTTTTTCCGTCGGGACAGAAGCCTGCTTCCTTGAAGAAGGCAAGTCGTGCTAATATTGTTCCGTGCAGGCGCTCGCCGATCTTTGCCTCGACCATTTGCATAACCCATTTGTATATGTCGCAGGCGCCATAAAATGCGTCATAGATTTTAGGCTTTGCGAATTCCGGCTCCAAATATTTGTGGGTTGCGATGGGAACGTCTCTCGGATCATTAGCATCCTCTTTTCTCAGCGTTACGTCGTTCAGGCATGCTTCGCATCCTAGCTGCTCACATATATACTGCGCTAATCCCTAGCCCGTGAGCAGCCAGACTCCTCCTCTTTTTTGGTTATTTGTCCGGTGACTATGTCGTCGAATGCCATCCCATCCAGGCCGTATGGCAGGAATTTTTCTTCGGCCTGGTCTTCCATCGTGCAACCCATCATTTCTATTAGACGGTAGTCATCGGTGGTATATTGTTCGCTGCCCCAAAATTCCGTTTACGATTTTATTAGCCGCTGAAAATGAAATAATTTTGAAATTTACTTAAAACTTTGCAGAATAAAAATAACAATTAAATGAGCGAGTCTGAATTAGCACTTGTTGCATCACAACAATTAAAAGAGCGAAGAATTTCGGCGTTATGAGGCCTTCGTAGACATAGAAAGTTAATAGCCGAAAAATCATTAAAAACGAACAACGTACTTTCCCCAAATAAAGGCCGTCAGTCATGTCAAGACATATGTCACTTATCAATAGAAGAAATCAAAAAAGCAAAGCTACGATTCGCGGGGGAGCAACGATCTTTTGGAAAATCGTGCGGAAATGTGAAGCGAACAGTGAGCATGATAATCGATTGGTAATAGTCATTTTCTCCGTCTGGGTCTAGTGTATTGCATTTTGTTGAGCGTGTACCTTAATATTGTGAAAGAAAGATTGCTCCTTTGCAAAGAAAAGTGTGTGCTGCTCTTGGCGTAGATTAGAGTTTTTACCAAGGCAATGACACCAAGCATAAGGCTTACAGTGTACGATCCTCTTTGTTATATAATTGCCCGCATGTTATGAATACACCAGCTCCGAGTCCAGAATTTAGAATTAATTAAGAATTTATGGAGGTATCGCGAATGAACACTTACGTCAGCACAACATAAGTTTCAAGTACGATTTGAAGAGAGATCGTCAGGGCGAATGGCAGAAAATTGAGCCAATTATTTGCGAAAAACTTGTCCCAAGTATGCTAAACAGAATAAAAAAAGGGTTAAAAATAACGGTATTCATACTGAATATTAATATTTAACCAAATAATTGAATTTAGATACAGTCAGTAAACGAGTTTGGCTTTGGAATTGAAATGAGTAGCGTTTTGTATTTTCGCTTTATAAAAAGGTTAACGGAATTCAAAATCTAAACTTTGACTGCTTTTTTAAATTATTTATAAAGTGTATAATAACTTTTATTTTAACTGTTTCTATTTTGATGTAATAAGAAAGATCAATAAATCACTTAACACATAGTATGAGGTTCGCTTAGAGCCACTGTACGCATATGCCACCTGGTATAATAAGGATAAATTTAATAGAAAAATATGCTGTTCTTCGAATACGCGCATTTAAACGGTGACGAATGCTAGTGTATGCAATTTAAATCGCACGTCGATCAACAATTTCCGGGACGCATAGGTGTCGGGTGTGTGTGAAGTGATTTTAGAAAATATATTAATCCAACGAAAATCTCATGTAGTTTCGTTTGTTTTTTTTTTTTTTTTTGCCTCCATGTGTTGATTATGTCACATGTGGCTTTTTGAAAGGAAAAAATACGGTTCAAGCACGGCAGTGGCCTGAAAAGATGGCTCTTCTCTGCCAAAAGCCACAATTGATCGATGCTTTGCTTATTTTAAGTGAGGTCGTACGGAAATTAATTATATTGAACGCAGCCCAAAATGAGCATCGACGTCAGAGCAAATAAAAAAAAATTATCTCCGGTAGTGGCGGAACCTCTTATATCCATAACCGATCACCGTTGTCCTAAGGAAAGCCAAAAAAAAAGAACTATATTTTTCTACTCTACAACATTGAAGAGGCGGGGCTGATTTTTTCTATTTTCAAAATATGTGCGGTACGTGTTTGAACTTTATGAGTAACAATCAAAAAATACGGAAACTAAAGATGTTCACAGTTTTTGTTGCATAGGCGTTTGGGCACTGTAAGCGTGTCCTTTGACCGGTTTAGATCATTTTCACCTTCTTTTGCGAATTTTTAGGCGATATATTGAATTTTGCAAACAGAAGGATGCTTGCTACATGGACGGACATTTTTAAATCGATTCATAATTTGATGCTAATCAAGAATATACGTACTTTGTGGCGGCTTATGGAAGTTTCCTTGTGGGCGTAGCAAACGTGCAAACCAGATGACCATTATTCCCAGTAATTGAAAAGGGAAGTCGCTAGAGCTACTGACATGTCAATGGAAGGGTCTATTTACTATTTCGCATGATATTTTAATTTAAAGAAGCCTGTTTCCAAAGTTTACTTTTACTCACAGTGGAACAAAACTACAATAGTCATATTGGCTCAATTGAAGTTCGAACTGCTGCCCTCACCCCCGTTATTTACCACATTTGACTCCCACTGATTACTACCTTTTTGCAAATTTCAAAAAGATGTTCAAGGGGAAAAAATCAGACTAAATGAATGAAATGATTGCAAAGACAAATTGTGAAGGTCAAACGACAAGGCGTTCTTTAGAAAAGATATCGATATATCGGAGTAGCGTTGAACTGGCTCGATAACTCTTCAAGGATATCAAGTTTATGAATAAATCAGTTAATTGAATTTTGCAAAAAAGAGAAAAAATTTCTTCTTACCCGGAATTTATTGACCGATGAATTATGTGTATATACATAGATGTATATGTTATTTCTATTTTAATTAATACTAATTTTATGATTTGGCTGTTAACCAAAAATTTTTGTTAATCCAAAACCAAAATCAAGAAAAAAAAAATACAATCACCTTGGGACGAATCTTGCATACCCAACATCACAAGCCAAGGACATAATCCACAATTAGTTCGTTTTTTCCCAAATTTTTTGCGGTCTTGAGAATTTCAGTATAGGGAGGCGAAAAGCGCACACACATTTAGGCACACGACTAAAACCGAATTTCATGAATTTCATACAGATCGTTAAGGCAGAGACTTTAAGGCCTATAGGCAACTGGCAGAAGCGAAAGGAGAAACTCAATATACCCCACAATGATCGATAGTGCATATGCGAATAGTTCTCTTTCAATGCAATACCAATTGATTCATTCATTAAACACATTTTCCTTGCGATGTTAATGCGATGCGAAATGTTAGGTTTGCGCGTCTCTTATTCTCTATCATTAACAGCCTGATGAATACTATGTTGACGTTTTGTATTTAAGAAATTTGTTAATAGGTTATAGGTTAAAATTAATGAAATTGTTTCACGTAAATTGTGAAAAAATTAAATAAAAGGCATTACAGCATTTGCCCTAACACAATTCTTTATTTATTTTCGTAATAAAAAATTGAAAATTTAGACTTTGTTGTCGTATGAACGAACGCCTATTTTCATGACAATCTTTACAGAGAGACAAGATCCTAATTTTTGTATTTAATTGTTAGTACGAACCAATTTTTGTCCCATAATATTTAAAACTGCACCGTTTCGCCCGAGGAGTAGCCGAGTAAATAAGAACCGCGATTAACAAGTGAGTACCCACCGGTTCAAATTTCAGTGCGGCAGAGTTTAGTTTGGTCGTAGGTATACTGAGTCGGTGAAGACATAAAGCTTACCGATTGGGCACAAGGACTCACTAGACTTCGACCGCCTCCCCGCATCATACCATTTCACTGGTTCTACTTCTTTCTGGCTGTCACCGCGTTGCACCAATAGGGGACATCCCTCGACTGATTGGTCATAAGAAAGGGCTGGCTTTTCGTAGAAGTCGTTTTATGACAGGGGTTCAGAAAAGTTGGCCATCTGATTCAAATGTTACACATTTACTTTACATGCTAAAATAATAATTTGCACCTCCTTTTTGGAAGAAGAATGATTCAACAGCAGCAATAATCTTATAAGCAATAAATAAGTAGAAATTTAAGCGGAGTGACAGAAAGACATGAAGTCAGGTTGACATTATCATTATTAGGGTCTAGAAAGATTCGAAAAAGTAAGGCTAATAATTCAATGGTGTAAAACGTGGAATGTAGGTGCTTCAATAATTTTATACACTACACCACTTATGGTATATGGGTATGTTACGTTTGTGAGGGCATTCGTGACTTCTAACTTTAATAAATTCCAAGTAACGAGCAAAAATACAAAAATATTTGTTAAGAAAAACAGATTTGCGTTCAGTTTATGCTCCACTGCGGGCTTTTGCTCTGACCAATTTGGCCCATTTTCAATACCAACCTAGGTGCACAAATTTTCAATGTTTCTACCAAATTTGAAGTCGATATTTAATTTTTGCGATCCAGAGAGTGCCAACAACACACACCCCGTAGAGACACAGACGATCAGACAATTTCACGTCGGCATATATATACTTTATGGGGTCTCTGAAGCTTCCTTTTGGGTGCTGCATGCATTATGGAAAAAAACAAGATGAGTATACCTGTGGTGGGTATAAAGAGAAAAAAAAGAAAAAACCAAGTACATATCTAGCACAGACCGGCGTAAATTGTTGTTAGAGGTGGACCCTCAAGCCATTGCAACTATCCAGAAGCTTGGCAACCGATAGTAGTGAAGAAAAATTTAGCGCAATTTTCGAAACCCATGAAGATATCGAGATTAAAAGTCTTAGTTCTTCAAATGATGGCAAGGCTACCAAAACTAATCTATTTTCATAAGAAGGCAAAGAGACAAAGGTATCCCGGCCGAGATTCCCAAGGTCAAAGAGCAGAAATTGCTTTTGAACGGATTTTTGTGAATCTACATAGTGCCCACAGGAAGGGCACCACACAACACACGCATATTCAACTATTGGTCTCACTAAGCTCATATATAGCTTTTTTGTAACGTAAGGGTCGTCAAGCTCCTTATAACACCAAGCTTTGTTTAAACAGAACTCAATGTGCAATTTAAAACCAAACATACGGTCGAACAAAATCTCTAAATCCACAGAAGCAATCTACATTTTCGAAATTTTGTGAATTAATGGAGTAATCGGTGGTGAATAGAGCAACCCCCGTTGAGAATGAAAATTTCTTATGTTTTTCTAAATTTAATTTCATAAAATGTAGAGAGCACTATGTAACCAAGTTGTCTAAACCAGATTGTAGGAGGTAAGAGTGCGATTTTAAGTGAAAAGAAGAAAATAGGTTAACATCAAAATATGGCTGGACCTAATCACCCAAGGGAGATAATGGCTAATTGAAAATAAACTGCTGTCTAGAGGCCCACCTGACGTCACAGAAAATTGATATTAGGTGATGGAATTAGAAGAAGAACATTAAACGATCTATTATATTATGCTTATCCATTCTAATAAGAGAGTAAAAGCGAAGCAGGCGAACTCGGTGCTCACCGAATTTAGGTAGGTCGACCGAATTTTAAAATTAAGACCCTGAACATTTTGATACATGATAGTTCCTGGTCTGAGGAAATGTTCACTTTTTTGCAGGTGGAGGAACTACAGAATTAGTGTTGCGAAGCCAATCTAGCTACCTCTTATATGCCAAAAAAGCCTTTTATCAACATTTTTTGATGAAAATTCATGATAGTAATTTTACATAAAAATTAAGTGGACCAAATTTGAACTACGTAGGTCTATTTCTTATATCCCACTTCACATAAGATTTTTCATGAAGAGCAAGCGATGAAAATTGATCCACAGTAGCAAAAAAATGGACTGTAGTGAATTTAGATCACATAGGTCTATATTTTAGACCGAAATATATTGTGGGGGAATTTTCGTCCCTTTTCGAAGGTTGTGGCAGCTCAGCGGCCCTGTGACGAACAAAGTAAAAGCACCAGAAAATTTATTTTTATACAGCGGCTCGATTCTTTATTCTTATTTATGACCTTACACCGCGCGAGTCAAACTTCGACTTCACTCTGCGAGAGGCAGACTTCGATTTGACTCCTCGCGAGTCAAACTTCGACTTTCCTAACTTATCCTTATTTTCTACTCTTCACCTATCCTTAGCGTACGCTTAATCTATTCTATTCTATGCTTAGTCTATGCTATTCTACTCCTATTTTCTATCTTAATCTGTTCCTATTGCTATCTTAATCTATTCCTATTGCTATCTTAATCTATTCTTAACCCTGGCACTCCCTTCCCCTCACCGGAGACGGAGAATCCATGAGGCCAAAACGAGAGACGACTTTGGGTCCTCACAATATATAGGTGCTATCACGAAAAGCAAGCCCTTATATGGAGAGAAAGTCCAATTTATTAGTTTTTATGATAGGAAGGAAGAAGTAATACTAATTTTGCTAAATTGCGATCACATCATGCGACTATTTTGGGCATCGTCCGATATTCGCGCTCTCATGAAAAGTATGCCTTTATATGAAAATAATGAGCAAATTTATTACCAAACCGACTAAATAATTGTACTAGGCGAAGCGGTATAAGGTACCTAATGGCCTGCCTTGCCCGACTTTAATGTTTTGATTTATTTAGTGATCGTTTCCGTCTTTTAAGTGACAAAAGCTATGTTTCTATGCGGACATGGACTTTCTATTCCATACCTAAGCAATCTAAATGAATGGAAAATTCTAGGTACGCATTAACCCATAAATTGATTGGGCTAATGGTAATGAAGAATATATTGAAATTTTTTTTCGGCCATAAAAGTAACAGTAAAGTATTGAATGCATTGAAAGACAAAATTACTCTTTTGTTAATGGTCATAATTATTCTATTGTGGCTTTCAACTGATTTAAACAAAACTTTTTTTAATAAATTATATATGATTATTTAAGCCATTTAAGCTTATGTCGTATTTTTCAATTGTTCCTTTCATTTGTTATATTTTAGCTTAGTTCCAAAAATAGTCAATGGCGGTATTGCTGGTATTATCGGTGTATCATGTGTCTTTCCTTTGGATTTGGTGAAAACTCGTTTACAAAATCAACAAATAGGACCAAATGGCGAGAAAATGTATAAAAACATGTACGTACGTTTTAATGCATTTATTATACAAATTTTCGATTTTATGCAAAATTTTCTTCTTTTCATATTAGGTTTGATTGCTTCCGAAAGACATATCGAGCTGAAGGTTACTTTGGCATGTATCGCGGTTCGGCCGTAAATATTTTATTAATTACACCCGAGAAAGCGATTAAATTAACCGCTAACGATTACTTCCGCCATAAGTTTACGACTTCAGATGGCAGACTTCCAATTAGTAGTCAAATGCTTGCTGGCGGTTTAGCTGGCGCTTTTCAAATTATTGTTACCACTCCTATGGAGTTATTAAAAATTCAAATGCAAGACGCTGGACGTGTTGCGGCCCAAGCTAAACTAGCTGGTAAAGTTGTCGAAAAGGCCTCGGCTACAAAAATAGCTCAACAATTGCTTAGGGAGAAGGGTATTATTGGTTTATACAAGGGTATCGGAGCAACTGGTTTGCGAGATGTTACATTTTCGATTGTCTACTTTCCTATGTTCGCCATGTGTAACGAATTGGGACCACGGCGTAAAGATAGTTCTGGCGAAGCAGTATTTTGGTGGTCATTTTTATCAGGCTTAGCGTCCGGTTCATTTGCAGCGTTATTTGTCAATCCTTTGGACGTGATAAAAACACGTCTGCAAGCTCTTAAAAAAGCGGATGGTGAAAAGGAGTTCAAGGGAATCGCTGATTGTATAACGTAAGTTTTAAACAATTTCACATCCCGCACACTATTTTTGCTTGATATCCCTCATCATAGCATAGAGTGGCGAACAGTTGCTGGGTTTGTTTTCTAATAGTTCAAGTTATCAAAGTCCGGTTCACGTCTGATCACGGCAACTTGACGTCTGTTAGCGTTAATAACACGATAACACAAAAACTAACGATATAGAAAAGCTTGAATGGCTTATAAAAAAACTGGAATCAATTTAAACCCCCATTAAAATTTACTTTCCCATAAGACAAAGAATTTCTTACCAAGTGAATATTATTATATATTGGATTTCTAGTGAAAACACGAACCTATTTACCAACCAACGCTTCAAACAAAGCTTCCTTTCGGCTCATTAAGCGCTATTATTGATGTATGGCATCTCAGAGCCTCCAATGAAATAATATTATATCCTTGATATTTGATTATTTCGCATTGTGGAATTCATTCTGGCGGCATCGATGGGTTATATTATTTTCTACGAAGCAAAGCTAGATCGGTCCTGTTTCGTTGCTTTTGAGAAAAGTCAGCGATATCTGATTTAAAAAAGATGATGCAACGCATCGCAGGGAAAAGCAATGAAGTGGTATATAATAAAGTTCGACTCTTTGCTAATTTCTTCCGCCTGTGACGCTTTGTGCCAATAACGCTGACAAAATAATCCCCAACACTGTTTGGTGAACATAGAAAACTAATTGTCGAATGGCATTTTGATCTGAATAGATCGCAATATAATGGGCTGTAATTGATTTTCTTCCTAAGGACGTGCATGATTACAGTGAACATATTAAAATTACTTTTAAAGTTAAATGATAAAATCACTTTTTTCTTTGTTTTAAAATTTTCAGAAAAACTATGAAATACGAAGGTCCCACCGCTTTCTTTAAAGGAGGTTTGTGTCGTATGATAGTTATTGCTCCATTATTTGGCATAGCACAAATGGTTTACTTCTTGGGTGTGGCTGAAACGTTAATGGGCATCAAGACAAGCCAGTACTAAAAAGAAAGTGATAAAAGATTGCCAGCATTTTCTATGTACTCTTCCAAAAAATTCTTTCTTTCTTCTTCTTCTTAAAGTGAAGTGTGTGCGTAATTGTAGAAACTCTTGCCTAAGATAATTATTGATAAATTCAGATTAGTTTAAGTTCTATAGTTGCTATCAAGAGACAAAGTTTGCAAATTTTTAAGTGATATTATAATGAAATAGTTTTCCGAGCCATAGTGGGCAAGTTTTGCCATAATATCTAAGTCGGAGTATTTAAACTTTCCAAATAGTCTTTCCTTTTTTGCTCCTTCCATTTAAACAAAATTCTGTATGTATGTATTTTTAAATAATTTAAAAAAAAAAATAACAGAAAAAATGCCTAAAATAATAAGTTGAAAAAGTCACAAATTTTATTAACTCAAAAATGTTAATCTTCTCTCTCAGTTTATAAATAATGCTACACACTAGTGAACGAAAATAGTTCTCAAAAGTTCTGTAAGTGCGTAATCGAAAATGACATTTGAACAAGGCGAAGCATTTTATTTAATTCTACAAGTGAACCTTATCGATGCTTTCGATGCGATTAAGACACCGAATCCGGTACCTAGTAATGTTGAGTAAATGCTTCGATAAGATTCGAATAAAGCTTGAATTGAATCAAAGTGTATCTTCCAGTTCGTATATTTTTGAGAAATTACAAAAACATGCGATGTTTTACGTGTGTATGTAATGTTTTTGTAAGAACTAAGTTCATATTTCATTTATCTAATCATTTTTATATTTGTAAACATGTATCGAAGCATTGCCGCCAAAAATGATGGCCTTTTTTTTCTTGTTTTTTTTTTTTTTCAATGATTTACGAAACAATTAATGAAAAACCGAAAACAATTATTGATTATATGATCAAATGAAGGAATTTATTATTGTAAAATATATATATTGAAAACAAAGAGAAGAATCATGCAAAAGACAATAAAACCAAACATAAAAACATTAAATGCTTACTAAAAGAATTTAGAATGAAAAAATAACAACAAAAAAATAAAAACACAAACAAATTGCCTCTCACTCTCACTTCCTAATGTAATAAATTGTTATCTAATACATATATTTTGCATACATTGTCTATCCAAGTGCGTATATATATGTATATAGATATATGTATATATATATATATTGCTTGATACTATTTACAAAAATGGAAAAAAAAAACAATTATGCGTAGAAATTAGAAAAATGTTGCCCTATCTGTTGCTGTGTGTTTCAAAAAAGCCTATTATCAATGTTTATATAAGCCTTTGATTATGAAAGTGAGCCAAGTCGTTTTGACATTTTTCAAAAATCTTTTAATTAGTTTAAGTGAATTAGTATTGTATATAATCAAAGAAAATATTTTTAAATTTCTTTACCCTTCAATAGCTAAAACTTTTTTCAAATGGCTGTGAATGAATGTTTTATGCAAATGATTGTAATGAACAGCGATTTTCTCAAAACCAATTGTAAATTGTTTCTAAAAATAGATAAAAGTTAAGTATAATGTATTGCATTAGAAAAATTAAGATAAGAAAAAAAATCCCTTTATATTTTGTAACTTTTATAACAAAGAAACTAATTTTTACGGTTATTAGCTCTTTTTCTTCTCCTTTTTTTCTACTGATATATTCCGGTAGGGAATCCATAATGTCCAATGTTATTAAAAACGTAAATGTTATTTGTAAACAAATCGAATGGGAATATTACTGCATGCATTATGCGTCGTTTTATGTAATTATGTTTTTGAATCTGTGTTTTAAAGAAAACGATCTAAAGCATAGAATCCTTCTACATTGTCCGAAGAATTTTATAAAAATCTCTTACGTTATATTATCAATCGATATACACTGAATATGTCCATCGCTTTGAGAGGTTGATTGATTTTGAGAATCGCTTTATTTATTGCATTTCCCTCAAGTATTAAATTGTGCATTACCCGCCAGTTATGCCGAAAATTATTCTCTTAACAATCTTGCAATGACTTACAGACCCTTATTTTCAACTGCAGCACATATTACATGTTTGAAAGCACAAAAAGCGAGCTTTTCTCAGAGCTGCAAAAAATTCGCTGCACAGAACATGACCTTGTCTCTGAAAAAATGTATTTTATTTTCTGCGTTTTGATGAATGTTTCTTTCCCCATGACATATACACCGCTTTTTGTAAAGCGATAATTAGCCGAATTAATTTTTACCGGCATATGCTGCTTCATAACGGTGTACAAGATGTCGAAGGTTTGCTGGAACGCGTCATGTACGTCTCCTTTGGGGAACTTCGCCTCAAGGTACGCAGTTGTGAGGATGACATTGTCTTTTGGGTCTTTGGTGACAATGTCATCGTTCACTTCCCCGTACGCGTCGTCGTACATATTACAACTACTATTATGACTATTATATATGTTAATATAATTATCGTAGCAGAGCTTTGTAGATTAGCTTCCTTGCTGCGACCAGGCTAATGTTTACCAAAAACACTGCATAAACAGGCGAACAGACGGAATATATATACTTCCTGGGACCTCCGAACAGTGAAATATTTTTCTTTATATAGGCCAATTTCGCGAATATTAGGAGTGCAAAGGATTAATAAAAAAAATTCTAGTTATTCGAATGCTGGAATAATGGTGAATGCATTCTTACATCAGAATATTTACTAAATTACATATCAAATGTGTTCTTAGTCCAAACCAAGATGCTTCTATTGCGATTTGTACAATTTTTAGATAACAAGGATAAGTTTGTGTAACGGTCACTTTGTAAACGTCTGCTTATACAAATAGAAAATACACCACCTGCTTATTATTATTATTGTTATTATTAATGCAGAGGATTCATGAACTATCTTGGCTACTTGGCATCACTAGCCAGCCTTCTTAGTTAACGCTAGCTGCCTTGACCGCTTATCACCACTACCTTACCTTATCTATCTACTTCACGCTGTTATCGCCAACTACGAAATTTTGAAAATGACTTCTTTTATAAACTAAATGGCTGAGTCGGCATTTCATCTACACTTTCAGTTTTCTTCAATTGGAACTAAAAAAAAAAAAAAAAGGATTGACAGTAATTGGTGAAAATGTGATTGAAATAATTGAAAGTAAAATTCCTTTTATTTATATTTCAACTTTTAATTCTTGACTTAGATCACTTTCATAGTCAAAATAACATATATATGAGTTAATGTGTATGTACGTAATTTATCATAATCAAAATTTGAAAAATTTAAATTGAATGTTTTAAGTTTCTTTCTTTCTAAATCTTATTTATACGTAACTAGGTTTATGTTAAAACTTTGAAAAAAAAATTAATTGTGTCAATTGGAAAGAAAGAAGATGCCATAAAAAAAGAAAAGAAAAAAAAAAGAAATGCAATTGAAATAAATTATAATGCAGTACAAACCGTGCATTCCAATCAATTATGATATTAAACAAATTGTCGTTGCGTTACTTGAAATACATATATATATATACATATATATATTTATATATATATATACATATATATATTTATATATATATACATATATTTTTATTCTAAGTTTCCTTATTCTCTTCTTAAGTATTGAATAACATTCAAGCCACTACCAAGACTTTTAGTCTATAAAAAAAAAAAAAAAGAAAAAAAGTATAATTGTGAAAATGCTTGAATTTCTTTACGCATTTTTCTCTTCTGTTTTTTAACCGAAAATACTTTTTTGTTTGATTTTTTAATCGTTATCACAATTAAAACTGATATAAAATGAATATATTATATATTCGCTTTGAAGCGAATACGGATACCTACCACTTCAAGTTACTATAGTACCGTTAGAGTGCAAGCTATCATAGTAGTAATTGTACCAATTAATCTACGAGGACGATTTTCACAAAAAATCATTCATCTTCATTTCAATATATATCTACAAGTGCTTGTTTTTTTTCTTTTTTTGATTATTTCGAGCAAATCGTATCATGAATTTGTAAATTTGACTTGAGCCAAATATTAGTTCTTAAGATCGTAAAGTGTTCCCAAGTTTCCGATCGGAATTTCGTAAAGCCTCCAATTAATCGATATATATTTGCATATATAATGGCATCTATATATATATATATAGTTCAAAGTGGTAGGTGTAAAACTGATATGACATTTTACGACAATCAATTTTATATAACATCTGCTTGACGATTCGTAGGTACCGCATTACCATCTAAATCCCCTGTATTATCACCTGACATATTATTATAACGACTACGTTGTAGACGTAATAATATTTTACGATACCATTCCATAAGAATAGCTCTACGATATGAAATTATCCCAATTTGCAATATTATAAAGCAAAAGCATGATATGAAATTTAATTGCTCCCACTGTAATAATAAGACCATTACAGATACCGCATACGTCCGTATACCATCTCCGTGAATAAGATTTGAACTGGAAGAGAATTTTGTAATACATAAGCTAGTGTAGCCGTGGACAGCAGCTGTTATAAAAAATATTGATATCGCCACAATAATCCAGTGATTACTTTGTAATTGTTTGCTAATGTCCATGAAATCATCGAAAACACCTCTTGAATTATCATTAAATGGTATTATAGCTGGCTGATAATTCATGGTCACCCCCCACAATGCTGTTATAAGTAAACCAAATATTCCACGCCAACCAATCGCTTGCATAAGTGGTATATTAATGGTCTTGATATACTTTTCTTCATAAACCATCCTTCTACCTTCAAAGGCACCGGCGCAAATTATCATCAATTCACCGGATAAAACCGCATTAAAATCAATGTGACTTAAGGAATTTTGATCGTAACGAATTCGTTGCAAATCGTTTATAATAATACAGAGCACAGCCAACGCAATCGCCAACATAGCACACCAGTGGCGTACTGTTAAAGTTGTATTAAATTGTATACCACTGGCAAAGGCCGCAAAAATAATGCAAGAGCCTGTTAAAAAGAAAAAAGTAAATTTCTGAATGATATTAATAATAATAATTCAATAATAATAACAACAATGATAATTCAGCAATAAATTCATTCAAATTGCGCCATGCGTTGCATGAGCAACTCGCGATAGTTGTACCGAACGGACGAACGCTATTGAAAATGGTATGAATTGGACCAATTTTACGAATACTGCCCGTATAGGGCTTTTTTTTGGATAGTCGTTATATGAATGAATGTAAGATGATGTGCGGTGATGTACCGACAGTTTACGGTATGGCGCGGCAAACTATAGTTTTTTCACTTATTTTACTATTAAATTATTTGAATTATTTAGTTTTTGTCACTACATTATTGAACCGATCGCATCTATTATTAAAATTGATCTATGGCCGCCATAATTATATTAGTAAAGACGAGCAGACCGAATAATATTTAAAGCAGTACCAGAATTTCCTTCTTGTCAGGAATACAACAGTTTTATTATTATTTGACGAAATTTGGAATGTTTGTGCTTTGATGCAAACATTGAAAGTGGTTTGGACCACGGCCCATATAATGCTCTATTTTGGAAAATCATTATATGGAAAAAAATACAATTTGTAAAATTTTTCGACAAAACTCGCCCCGTTGAACATTCTAAATTGGCAGGGGTATACTCATTTTATCAACTATGGAAAGCAAGCTTGAGAGAGGTCACAAACTATATGTTTTCATGATCAGAACCCCATTTAAGCATGTCCGTCTGCGAAATGTCCATTGTAAACATTGTCTTGACGGCAAAAGTGAAGTTGTCGACTTCAAATTTGGCAGAAACATTAAAAGTTCTTTCAGTTCAGATTGGTATTGAAGATGGGGTAAATCGGCCGAAGGGCACATGCACAGTACCACGTAACCCGAGAACAACTCTGTTTTCTAAAAGGAATAAAAAATGGATTTTTTGCTCATTACTCATAAACTATAGCAGATAAATGTACAAAAATTTGTACACATATTGTCTAGACAATGGTGCAGTACCAAGCCTATCCGATCTTATAGTGTATCAACATTTAATTTTTCTTTTCCAATATTTTTATGGCGCGGAAAAATAAGCTTCAAAGACTCCATAACGTATATAAATTCCTGGCCAGTTTCAAATTTAGAATGCATATAAATATGTCCATCTGTCCATCTGTTTGTCTACGCAACTGTGTTATATTTATGGTAAACATTCTCCCGTTAGCGAAAATGAAGATATCGGCTACGAATTTACAAAAGAACTTTTTACTGAAACTTTTTCAAGCGCCCACAAGCCTAAATGACAAAAACTATTATTTGGAAAATAGAGAAAATCAACCGTGCCTACGCTATACTATACACCATACAAATTTGGTTCTTTTACTTTTTTGGTCTTTTTAGGATAACGGCGATGTGTACAAAAGATTCGGTCACGACCGAATATAATTTTCTTACATATTTCTTTTTATGATAAGAATTTTTATGTATAATTTTTTTACTCACTTCTTATCACTTCTACTACTCACTTCTTATCATTTGAAAACTTGATGCGTAGGTCAGGTAAAGTCCGGTAAAAAGTAATACGGAGGCAATACCATGTAAAAATGCCGGATAAATCATTTTACTAGGACGAAAATCTTGATCACCATTAGTAAAAAAATTTACAATTTCAGAACCATCCTATGCAAAAAACATATATAAATGTTCTCAATAATCATAATGATTCCGTTGCCACAATGAATATACATACACCACGAAGTCGCAAAATGCAATATGTGCACTTATATATCATATAACAAACCAGCTCTCCGGCAAACATAATCATCGTTAAGAATACCTAAAATTGATAAAAATAAAAGGCTTTGTTAAAAAATATGTTTCATTTCATATACGATAACTGATGAAAACCGATTATATGCGATTTACCGGATGTTGAAAGTACCGCAATTTTCCATCATTGCATTCAGCCTGCTGTGTATTTGCCCATCTGAAATCAAAAAAAAAAACAGAGTTATAAATATATATTTACTTTAAATCACATAAACTGACTTAATTAGAAGTACGTTGGCAGTGCCCGATAAGAGAAACAAAAACACCAAAATGTGATTCATTTTACAAAATTTTTAAGCGATAAACATTTATTGAAACATTAACTAATTAAATTATGAATAATTTTTCTTTGTCTTTTTTTTCCAGAGGCACAAGGAACAAATTCTTCTAATATAATATTTTCTTAGTTTTTGTCGTTTAACTTTTCTATACACTGCGAGAAAGTTTACTGTGTATACGCGAAAAGTAATGACATATGTAACATAATTCGTTGAAGATGGAAATAATCGAAATTTTATCGATAAATGTAATAATGGCGTTGTTCAAAATTAAATGTACTAAAAAAGAGTTTCCTTCTACTTTTACAACAACAATCTGCATATGGTCCCAGTTTTGAAATGTAAGCAATAACATGTGCATGACAGATTTTAACAAAAAATTAAAAATTAAAGTAGAACCACACACAGTACCAGCTTTACAGCGACGATCCTACAACTTTTACAGCAGCATATGCTGCCATTAACGAATGCAATACGTTGGTGCTGCCATTTAACAGAATGCAATACGTTGTGCTGCCATATTAGATAGAATATTAGATTTTTTAGATGTATTGCTACAAGAGTATAAATTTGGAACATTACCACCTGTTGGGATAAGTAAATTAAATGCAATGATAGCGGCAACTCCACGACATGAAAGTTATAATTTTGGAATAAAGCTTCAAAGCAACTATCAACTGAAAGATGGCGTTTTAAATAATACTAATTAAATTTACTCCAATTTTAAGTAGGACGACCATTGCAAAAAAAATTTGGAAATTAATTATAAATAAAAATAATAATTGTGCATATTTCACTCTCATATATACATATACAAAAAAATTGTGGTGGTGAGAGCTAATGAACGCGATCAGCTGTTTCGAATGCTGTTAAAAACATAACATAAAGTCCTTTCAAAATTAACAAAAGCTCTTGCTTTCTTGCTAATGGCAACAAGAAATCACTCTACGTGAATGCAACAAATGTTCCGCAAAAGCACTGTTAAAATTAACACGAAAATCACAAATAGCATCAGAAAAGTTTTAAGAGGTTTGTGAGATATATATTTCTAAGAACTTAAAAATGTGTGTGCTTAAGAAGAAAAACGTTTTGTTCACATTAACATCGGGAACGATGCGCGCATAATTCTTACTAATAACTTACTCTATAAATTTTCCTCTTTTATATATTAATTCTTATCAAATTTTTTTAATAAAATGCATTCTCTTAATTAAACATTTATTTATTTATTTTATTTCGTTAAAAATTTTATAAGAAATAATTCAAATTTTGTCATATTGCAATATGATATTTTCTATTAACAGCGCATTGTTCCGGCAACACGTCAATGATGTTGCATTCTGTACCGACCCAATAGCCAAACGCACATTATGATCAAATTCCTTACAAAAAAACAATTCAAAATAATTTTGCAAGAAGGGTTGAACGAGGAATACTTATTGAAAATAGTTTTAAAATCGGCATTCCTGCTGAACCGCTCTTCCGATCTTCAACCAAATTCAGTATAATTTTTATATGAAAAACTGCCTCGAACTTGTATTTGAACCAAATTCAGTACAATTTTTATATGAAAACTGCCACGAACTTATATTTGAATCAAACTCAGTATAATTTTTATATGAAAAACTCCCCCGAACTTGTATTTGAACCAAATTCAGTATAATTTTTATATGAACAACTCCCCCGAACTTGTATTTGAACTAAATTCAGTATAATTTTTATATGAAAAACTGCCCCGAAGTTGCATTTGAACCAAACTCAGTATAAATTTTATATGAAAAACTGCCTCGAAGTTATATGCTAGATGTTGCTTTATTAACCGCCAATCATCCCAGTTAAAATACATTCTTCAAGTTGGCGAACAATATCAATTCTATAAAGTAATTTTGATTCTGATCAGTTCATCAATCGTCTTACAAGTAACTTATCAATAATATGTATATAAAACAATAATATTTTATGTTCTTTTTTTCTTCAAAATTTGTGAAATGTATGTATTGGTGTGTGCAATGCATTCAAATTTATTAAGAAAACTTAAATTAAAATTTAGAAATAATAATAAAAACATATACATAATAAATTCTTATAACTAAATGCTAAATGCTATCTCCCAACAAAATTGTCTCCTATCAACATCAGAAATTATTAGGGTTAACTCTTTTCGTTGCATGACAGTTTCTCAAGATATGAGAATGATTTGAGAGAATATCAGCTGTTTTTTGTTTTTTGTCATCAGCTTAACAATAACCCTTAACAGTAACCCTTATCAGTAAGTGTCATTTTGCCGACGGCATTGCAACTTAACAGTAACCCTTATCAGTAAAAAAAAATTGAGATTGAGAGATAAACCTCTTCTTAGAAGAGACTTACGTTGAAGCTTTCGATTTTTTGTTCGAGTTGGAGTTCGAGTGGAACAGGCCTGTTGATGTTCTTATTAAAACTACATGCTTGGAGCAGACGTCTTATCAGTTGTATATATGTAACGTTGCGAAATGAAGTCTTTGTAAAGTAATTGAAAAACGAAAAAAATGCATGAACAACAAATAGTAACAAATGTACATGCGTGTATGCATAGATCCTTTCTGGCATTCTAAGTCTATCACTAAGCCAGAATTTCATCAATCCGCCAATGTTATTAATCATATACATACAGGTTTTGCCTTTTTCGTAACCATACTCAATCTTTCTTTTTAAGTGATCTTAATTAGAGCAAATTAAATCAAGTCCGCAAAGTACATATAGGCGATTAGAAGAAAATTTACTTTGCAATTCATCACAATTCCTTTCTTCACCAATCAAACTGATGGTATAAAAAAAGGAACTTGAATTTTTTTAAAAGCTGTAAAAATAATTATTATTTTTGTTACGGGCCTAAAGGACCAGACTTACTCATCTTATATATTATATACAGCAGCAACAGATGATGAGATAGCGTTTATTTACATGAATTTCAATCACACTTGTCACATGCAACAAAGGCAAGTTCGATGAAGTTTGATGTTGACGACAGGAGTATATTCGTATTCGTGGTATTTTCGGGATAAATATCATACTCTTATAGATATAATTGACAATAGAAACATTAAAGAATAATTTGTAGAAATGTTGTCTGATAATAATTTGAACAAAAGAAAAATGATAATTACTATTACTAACAGAGCGGACAATCCGTACAGAAGTAGCGCGTGCCAATTGCAGAATGTATCGTAACCTAAAGATTTATTGTACTCGGTGAGTTGCTATTGTACAATTGTATCATTATTAATTAATAAACCAAGCTAAGTTTAACCAAAGTCCATCCATATTATTATTCAAATTTCGTTATAAATAACGATCAGGTCACCCTTTCTCAAATTTAATAATAAGAAATATGAGCTCAGGTTTGTTTACAAATGAAATACGATCTCTTGAGACTGCCAGTTGCTATTTAATAAGATTCTAAGAATTTGGGGGCTTGTGTTTGGAGTTACATAAACCTCTTGATTTACGCGTATTGTTCTCGAGAAATCGTGTAAATGGCTGCCGCATTAAGCACTCTGCACAAGCCCTTAAAAGTGGCAAGACATGCTCACTTAAATTGTGATTAATTCGAGAATATCTATAATAAAAAAATATTGTATGCATTAAAGAAAGACAAAGCCTCTCGACAAACAACTCATTGATCGTGGGTTCAAATCTCAAATGCGTAAGAGTTTTCAATACAGCCGTTAGCCTTGCATGCTAACGCTTTAGGACTTTAGTCTTGTATTTATTTTTGTGAAATATCATGTAAAGAAAGAGGCAGATGCCGAAGAATAAATGTGCTTTTATGAACGGCTATAAAAACGGAATGCTGCCAAATTTTCGCCGACTGTCATATCTTAAGAACAATCATTCACACACATAGTTGACATTTTTGTTTAACAAATTCTCTTAACGATTTCTCGGACGTTGATTAAAAAAATGTAAATTTTTAAAATAATATAAATTACTATAAATTACTTTAACGAAAAAAAAAACATAAAAGCAAAAAATTCGATTACATTACATAAATTTTGGCGTTAAAATTATATTTTTCTGTTAAGTGAAATCGAGAATAATACGATAGCCTTCTTATTGGAGTGCAGAAGAACAAAATAAAAATCTAACAAGAACTGGTGTAAAAAAAAGGAATCAACGCGAAATTAATTAAATAAAATTCCATCAAAATGGGATTTTTGCAACAAATGCTATTAAGCCGCTGCGCGCCGCCACTAATGTTTATAATAAAACGAACAGTTAAAAAGCAGAACTCAAATCCGACCAGGTAATATTTTGCAATCCAGCGTTTTCAAGGTTACAATCTTAGCACTTGGTTAACTGAGCATTTTCTAGTAAAATTGATTACATCTAGAATAATTGAGAATAATTACGGACTGCCGTTTGCGCAAAGTAAACAATAACAAATTTTAGTTGCATAACAGGTGAATGCGAAATATTTAGTGCCGCCTTTTTCCTTGGTATTGTTTCGTTGCAGATTAGCAGAAGTAGGTCGTTTGGAAACAATCAAATTAGACGGCAAATATGAAACTGGACAATTATTCCTGCATCGTATATTCGGTTATAGAGGTGTGGTATTATTTCCTTGGACAGCACGCGTTTACGATCGTGACTTGCACAGTCAAACCAAACCAACACAATCAACTAAAGCAACGACTGCACAGCCACCTCAAACGACAATATCGCAGTCGCCACCTATAAATTCCAACACCGCTGCTACAAGTACTGCAACCGAAGAAAGTAAGTCAGCTGCAGGTCAGGAATATACTCCGCCGAAATCTTCAACAAACGCCGCAGAGAGTGTTTCAGCTGCTTTAAAATCCCAGTTAAGCGAAGTGGTTAACACATTAAATTCTGCAGTCAGTAGTAGTACATCTTCAACTAGTTCAACAGCAAGCAAATCAGCTACGGAAACCAAAAGTAACACGCCCAGCGGCTCGAGTTCAACATCAACTAGCAGTAATACTTCAAGTTCAACGGCTTCACCTTCTAAGGATAGCAATTCCAAAGAAATAAGAGGCAAGGTGCACACTTTCTATCAGGTGCTAATCGATTCAAGAGACTGTCCGTACATAGTAAAGTCGTTACTTAGTTTTATCGATGAAAATTTTTTTAAATAGTTATTCGTATTTTAGAGAGCACAGACCGAGGCAGTAACGTTTTTAGGTAGTCAAGATTCTAATCGCAGCCTGTATGCGATACCTGGTTTGGATTACGTGTCGCATGATGATATTATGCCGTATTCGTCTACGGATAAACTGCCTTTGCACCACGAATTATTTGACAAGTTCCTGAATCATGTCCCTGAAAAGCAACCAACTTTCGAAGCCAAAGACACGCTCAAATCATGGCAAGATAAAAATCATCCTTGGCTGGAGTTAAGCGATGTACATAAAGAAACCACAGAAAATATACGCGTCACTGTGATACCATTCTATATGGGTTGTCGTGAGACGCCGGCCTCGTCCGTATATTGGGTACGTATATATTGGATGTTTTTATAATTTTTCCTTTATGTTTTGTTTTGTGCTTATTCTTTATCAATAGTGGCGTTATTCTATACGTTTAGAAAATTTAGGAATGATGAGTGTGCAGTTACGAGAACGACACTGGCGTATATTTTCGTTGTCCGGTACTTTGGAAACTGTACGAGGCCGAGGCGTTGTAGGCCAGGAGCCTATATTAAGTCCTCGCCTGCCCGCCTTTCAATATAGTAGTCATGTAAGTCTGCAAGCGCCCAGCGGTCATATGTGGGGTACGTTTCGTTTGGAACGCGAAGATGGTCATATGTTTGATTGCAAAATCCCGCCCTTCTCGCTTGAAAGCAAGCCCGAAGATCCTATCACGGGGCAGCCAATTAAAATGGATTGAAAGCAAGTACGACTTAAAATTAATCGCATAGTTAAAGAACACTTATTTTAGAACTTGCTATGATTTTATGCAAAAGTTTGACTATGTACGCTATATATATATGTATATAGTGCATAATTAAAGTTTTCGGAGCAGAGATAAAATCACTAAATTTAATGTGATTGTAGCCAATTTAAATTAAAATGAAAAAAAAATTAAAATTTTAAGTTAATTTAAAGGTATTTCGTTATTTAACATTAATGGAAAAGTACGTATGTAAAGAGGAACAGAAAAAAAATTATTTGAAAAACAATTTTATTACATTTTTAATTCGAAAGTAAAGGTAACTTAATCGATTTACTTTCAACTTCTACGCTAAAATTGAAAGGTTTCCTATGTTCGTGAATTTCAAATATAGTTTGCAAAGCATCCAGCGCAGCCAACTGAGTGGCGGTATTGATATCTTCACCAAAACCTTTTCCTAATAATTTTTTATTGGAATACAGTCCGACAAAATATGCGGCTAATATAGTATTCCTGCCACAGTCTGCAATCAAGCGAGGTTCTGGCTCGCTTATTCCTTTTTGCCGACATACTTGTTTTAAAACTTCTTCAGGCTTATCAATATGCCATATTTCCATCAAGTCCTTTTGATTTAGCTGAGTACAAATAAAATCTCTAACAAATGAAAAAGCTCTTTCCAACCCGCTTGACTGCTGCAGGCAGCCAATTACAGCCAGCAATGAACGCGACATTGCGTCGCTTGAAGGCGGATAATCTGCATCCATTAACAACTCTTTCATGCCCAAATGTAAAGCAACATGGGCTAATGTGTCGACAGTTAATAAATATGAAGTGACGGCTTTATGGCCTTCCGCAGGCATTTTGGGAAGAGAGTGTGCTACGAAAGCCTCAATATAGGCTTTCGCTAAACGTTGACCATGTTCTGCTAATTCCGCATTGTGTTTCAATTGTATATCAGCATTTTCAACGCCCAATTCTTCTTGCTTAAGTTTCTCCTTGGCTACATACGATTCTTGGGTTAAAGCTGTCTGCAATAGCGGTACTTGAAAGTCTTCGTTCAATCTTTTCCCGAATGCAAATAATTCGGCGCGATAGTTCCACTCCAAAAATCCCGAGCGAGGTGCAGGTGGCTCTGGACCAAGTTTTTTTGCACGTTGGCGAAGCTCGCGTAGAACAGGAGCAACCCATCGTTTAAAAGAACGTGTTTGTACTAGATGAAAGAATAACATTTATCGTGATCTACAATGACGATGAAATCGCAAATTACCGAGAGTGCTTCCCACATTTTTAACCGATGAAATTTGCATACATCGCAAGGAATTTCTCAGCAAAGCCATTAAAGTTTTATTAAAGACTTTTTGAAAAAGTTCTTATCTTAGTTTTTTTTTGTTTTTTGTCTATTTTGTCTTATTATATATTTTATATTGTCTTATTAAATAATATATGTGGAAATGATGCCAAGTTAAAGTACAAATAAATTATTTTAATGCACAGGCAAATGATAGCACGTAACCAACGCAATGATTAACGTAACTGAAGAAGAAGAAATCAAGAGTGAAAAACACTCAAGACGCTGAAAAGAATTCTAATATTAATTTTAAATCAGTAAATGGTTCAATTCTTCAGTCGGTCAAATTAATAATCAAATAATAATAAATCAAATGTCTATACAAACTTACGGCGATAAACCGGTTGCTTTTCAGCTGGAAGAAGGTGGAGAATATTATTATGTCGGCTCGGAAGTAGGGAACTATTTGCGGCTATTTCGTGGTATTTTATACAAAAAATACCCCGGTATGACTCGCATTGTGCTCTCCAATGAGGAACGCAAACGTTTGGCCGATTCTGGCCTAAGTCCACATATATTAGCTAGCTCAGTTTCATTACTGCGAGCTTGTGAAGTAGACGATATTATAGCTGGAAATGACGAAAAGTTTGTATTGACATTTTTGGTTGCTCTCATATAAGTGATCCAATGCATATATAACTTAAATATATTTAACAGGTATAGGGCAATCTCCGTAAATACTTCGGATGCACCATTGCCACGTGAAAGCAAATCTAAAAAACAACCCCAATATGTGCCGACAATGCCCAATTCCAGCCATCTAGATGCCGTTCCTCAAGCCACTCCGATAAACCGTAATCGGATACACACAAAAAAGATTCGTACTTTTCCTATGTGTTTTGATGATACTGATCCAACTGCGAATCTTGATAACGCAGCCCAAAAAGAGTGCTTGGTGCCTATACGATTGGATATGGAGTTGGAAGGACAAAAGTTACGTGATACATTTACTTGGAACAAAAATGAGAGCATGACTACTCCAGAGCAATTTGCAGAAGTTCTATGCGACGATTTGGACCTAAACCCAATACCATTTGTCCCAGCTATTGCACAAGCTATACGTCAGCAAATTGAAGCATTTCCCAGCGAAACGCAAATTATAGAAGAAAGTAGCGATCAGCGAGTTATTGTCAAACTCAATATACATGTCGGAAATACCTCTTTAGTGGATCAGGTTGAATGGGATATGTCGGATAAAAACAACAATCCTGAAGAATTTGCCATTAAATTATGCGCTGAGTTAGGTTTGGGAGGTGAATTTGTGACAGCCATAGCTTATAGTATTCGAGGACAATTATCTTGGCATTATCGCACGTATGCGTTTAGCGAAGCTCCTCTATCGACTATAGATGTCCCCTTCCGAAATCCTAGCGATGCAGATGCATGGGCTCCATTTCTTGAAACCTTAACAGATGCAGAAATGGAAAAGAAAATACGTGATCAAGACCGTAATACTAGACGTATGAGGCGCTTAGCCAACACTACTACGGGATGGTAAGGACTTTCCTTGTCATTTCGAGTCAGTAAAAATTATGATCATGAATCATTGCATTGTTTGGTGTATAAATGTAAGCTTATTATTTATTACACATGGTATGCTTTTTAAATACAATTTGATTGCAACCCAATGCTAAATATCACTCGACCGTTTGAACGGTTTTTTCAACTATCAATTACGTTATCAACTTTGTCTTGATCTTGATCGCCATCAAAAAACTCATTTTTCGGTTCAACAATTTTGTCTTCTTCCGATTGCGATATTCTCACATCAGGATCCTCTTTTTCTTCTTTGATACGCAGCTCTTCCATGTCCTCATCGACCGGCAGTTGTAACATTTGTACACTTGGCGAATGCTGGCACATTTTTAAGTTTTCATAAACATGTTTAACTATAGCTTCTAAGTACTGTTTTGAGTTTGCATTTTCTTGCCGAGTATTTATATCAGGGTGAAGCGTGAAATCTGGAGCAAAAAACTCCAAATATTCTGTCATAGGTAATTCGTTTGATATAGGTTCATCAACTAGTAAAGAAGTTTCGTGAGTCCAGCACCTGGCTACGTTGCGCAGCGTGTAACCGCCACCACCTACCACCAAAGTGGGTACGTTCAAGCCTTTAACAAACTCTACACAGGCACCATGACCGCGAGTGCTTAATGAAAAACAACCCAGACGATCACCGGCCAAAGAATCGGCACCGCATTGCAGTACAATGGCGGTAGGTCGATAAAAATCCATAACCGCTGAGATAATAGGTTTAAAAACTTGGTAATAACTTTGATCGTCTATGCCCTCTTTAAGAGGTACATTGACGCTATAATATCGACCTGATTCTGCTCCAATTTCGTACATATCGCCGGTGCCAGGAAAAAAATAATTACCATATTTATGGAAAGATACGGTCATTACGCGGTCGGTTAAATAAAATGCTTCTTGAACTCCATCACCATGATGAACATCTATGTCTATGTAAAGAACTCTGGGATGATACTTTAACAGTTCCAATATACCAATCACGATATCGTTGACATAACAAAAACCTACAAGAGAGAAGTATAATTAAAATGTTAGACAAATGATAGACAAAAACTGTATGTGTACCGGAAGCTTCAAATTTTTTAGCATGATGTAAACCACCTGACCAGTTAATGCAAATGTCGCTGTGATTGTGATTAAGCTTTTGTGCTCCTTCTAAGGAAGCTCCAGTATACATAGAGCAAAATTCAAATAATCCATCAAACACGGGACAATCTTCTCCTACGCTAAAATGAGATAAGTATTTTGTGTATCCCACAGCTAAAATGAAGTTGAAAGAGATGAAATTTGTTCCTTGTTAAGGTAAACTGAAGAAGCTTACAATTGCAATGAATATTTTGTGGTGTTACTTGTTGTAGGAATTCTATATACTCTTCGCTATGGAAACGTAGCATATCCTGGGCACTAGCTCTTTAAATGCAACATTAGTTCCTTTAATTTTTAATATGGTAATGCCTTTGATTTTACTTACTTATATGGACGGTAAATTTTCATTTTTTTGTGTAACCCGTAATTCATTACGAGGCTATGAGTCACAGACAAACGGTGAGGCTTCATGGGATGTCCGGGACCATAATGGAAATTGCCGACATCCGGGTTATAAAAATATGAAACACGCCTATTCGAAGAGCTGGCCATAGCTCCTAATTTACTTTAACTTTAATCGTAATCTAATGTGCTCCCAGTTGAAAGCCACTCTTTTATAAATAGTATAACCAACAGTACGATTACCATGTAAACAAGACGTTGAGTTAAACTGAAATCTAAATCACGTAAACTCATAACTTTAATAAATTTTGAATATCACTATGTTGATTTCTGCTTTGTTTAAACATGGAATGCGTATTTTAATAATATAATAATTGCAATTTACCCAATTGTTTATAAAACAACAAAAATTCTATTGTAGAAGTGCTTCTTCTTATCCATCAATTCATCATCATAGCAAAGTAACGCCGTTGCCAGTATTATGCAGTAAAAAGATTGTAGAATTTACCAACAGCGATAAGATAGAAATACGGTTAACGCGGAATATAAATAACAATAGTTTTTAGTTCTAAAAAAGTAGTTTCTTTGATCTGAATGAAAGAGAACAGAAAATAAGAAGATTTGTTTGGGCTTTTATATGATTTTGCAAAGGTTATTGTTAAAAATTTCGCCTTTATGGTAACTGCGACTAAAAATAAAAATTTAAGCGGGCTATTCATGTCTTTGAGCCTATGGTTTTCTCCTTATTTGATATATTTTACTACACTTGGGAATGTCTCGTTCGCTTTATCAGCCGTTTGTTCAGAAATTGTTTGTCACCATTAAAATATGTAAATCACTATTGAAAAATGCATTTTCCTTTTCCATGTCTTTGCTGATTTTGTTATCTGTTAAGACGCTCAGATGGGTTCTGGAAAGACTTTCGGCAGTTTTAAGACTCTTTTATGCGTGAGCTTCTAAGTAATATGTTGTTTTGAATGTTTCAAGGTTCGTCATCATGACTACTAATTATGCTAGTGTTTGCCGCGAATCACCTGACTTGTAAAGTATTTTTTCTCATTTAACAAAATTGTGATGATTTTTTTTCACCATTTTCTCATTTAATAGACTTCGCATGATTTGTTTCCACCATTTATTGAAAGTAACTCTGTTCTCTCTCTATTTACAACGCATGGTGTTTTTTTTTTTTATAAACCATATAAAGAAAAAAACCAGCTAACGGCTTTTAGCGAAAAATCAAAACAGTTTTACAAGTGCACAAAGAAATTGTATGAAGTGAATAATTCAGAAAAAAAAAAAAATTAAAAAAAGGAATTAATAAGGTTAAAAATTAGAAGGAGAAGTTTTTGAAACATTTACATAAAAGTGAAATAAGAAAAACCATAAAAAATTATAAAATTAAAAAAAAAATTTAGTGTATTAGAAAATAGTTTATTAAGATATAAAGCATTTAATGAGTTACATAAGTGTAAGAAATTTGATAATAAAAAATGAATATATATAATTTAAACAAATAATAAAATAAATAATTTAAACAAATATAAGTGTAAAAAATTTGGAAATAAAAGTTAATACAATAAATATAGAAAAGAGTAACTCCAAGTAATATAAGAGCATTGATGGTAAATGCATTTATTTATTATTTTCGTTGGAGTCTCTAGTTGCTAGCAATTTAGCTAACAAATAAATGAATGGACAAATAAGTGAATGTGTGAATGAGTGAAAAAGTGAATACTGAATCTAATCACCATCTGCCAACAATCGTCGCACCACGGTCTTATGCATCGTGCAATTTCTCAGCAATATAACTCCTGCGACAGTCAAAGCGGCAATAAACAGAAAGGTCTTCAACGATCCAAAAGCACGACGGACTTACGAAATATACGGCCGGAATCCAGGTAACTATCAACAACTTTGTCAACTTAATGGATGAGCTTCTAAAGGCTCACCCTGTGTGACGCGATAGTTGTGCCAGGCACAGGGTAAGCCAAGCCCTACTCGAATGTTTCTTTATCAACATGGCACCCTCCAAAGAAAGAAGAACGAGGTCATCGGTGGAAATAGTGAAGCTGTCAACAAGACTAATGAACCTGGAGGTGGCAAAACAGGGAAGCGGCTTCAGGATAATGACTACCACCTCGTCGACAGCATGAATTATAAAGGTGAAACTCAGGGCGAAGAAGAGTTCGTACCATTCGGCCTTGATGGGGTAGTCTTCGAGGATCTTCGCACAGGTGATAACAACATTAAGGAAGAGGACTACCTACGGTTGTTCACGGGATACGGAACCGCGCGCTATATCCGTGAGCAGTTGCGTTGTCAAGCGTGTATGAAGGATCTAACCCAAGAAAACGAAGATGTCTGCGAAAAGGTGAGCGGTGAAATTGTCGCCAAGGACCACCGAGACAATTTGACCCTCACCAGCAAGTATTTAAAAGCGGAATTTGTGACACCAGAGCCCCACGAGGCGTTCTACCAAACCCACGATATATTCTACGAAGCTATGAGGCAACATATGGTGGAACGGAAGATCGGCACGGCTTGCCTTCTTCAGAGAGGCAGGTTCCTGCAACAGTGGCAGTACAGGCAGTAGCTATAGAACCAACTTATTTTCTAAGTTTTTGGATTTTTATGAAATTTTCTGTTTTTGGATTTTTATGGAAAAATTTCTAAGTTTTTGGATTTTTCAACGTAATAAGAAGTTAATAAAATGGCTATAATTTATTTATAGCACCTTTGTCGGATAAATACGGCAGACATCCGATACTTTTGATTACAATTAGCGGTAATAAAAAAATTTAAAAATTTTTCTCTTACTTTTCTTAATCAAAACATTTTTGCAGGTTATCTGATTAGCAGAATTATTGCAACTGTTTTAATATATATCTCTTCAAAAGTTATTATAAATCTATGGTTGTTTCTTCTTTGTTCAGTACCATCAGTAATGGTGGCACTTGTGCCCTAATCGCTGGAATCTACTGTTACATATCGGATGTAGCTAAAGCAAAGTCCTGAGCTTTAAGGTAAATGAGGTGTATAGGAATAATTAGCTAAATCTAAGCGACGCATTTGTTCCTTTTCAGAATGGTTTTGAATGAACCCAGATTATGTGCTGGCATGATGATCGGCAATGTTTTAACTGGCTCTATATACGAGGCCACTAATGCAATTACGGTGTTCCGCATATCCAGTGCCCTACTGTTTTTAGCACCGTTATATGTTTACGCGATTGTGGTGAAAAGTTTAAAGCCAGAACAAATTATGACAGCAGGAAATATAAATATTAATAATCCAATAAAAATTTAAATACTTCAGAAAATTTTATTAAAAAAAATTTTCCCTTAGTCTAAAATATGTGAATTCTTCCCCCTTTAATTGGTTATGGACTTGGTGCGAACGTGTACAAAGCGTCGTCCTAACTATGACCGCATTATTATTTAGTCAACAATGTAGCTTTATTTGTAATGGGTAAGTGCCTTGCATAATGAAGACATAATTCGATTTTTTTAAAATAATTTCATTATAGCGGGCGACAACAATGTTTTTTATTGTGAGAAATCAATTTCAATGGACTTTAAAAGATTACACTGGCGGGCAGTAATATTGGAATGTACTTCTTGAGAAAGCAAGTGTTACAGAGGTTGAAAAGGATTGTTTTCTTAAATACTTTTATAGTTTTAAGTTTATAACGGTGTAGGCCTATAGGCAAGCCAGCCATTTAAAACGATTGGCAAAGCGCCTATCACAGTACTTCAGAGGTGGGGTGGAAAACCGTGAGAAGAATTTTATGGTATATAGAACTAACTAATTAAAGAACTGCAAGCACCATTTTCTTCTATGAAACCCAAAGTCAATTATTTCCCGGCAAAACGATCAAATCGAAAATTAATTCAACGTCATAAGCGTCATCTATTCGGTTACAAGGATTTAAATCCCAATCTCTTTGTAACTTTATTCAATGCAAAACATCCAATCGCGCATTTACCCAATTGGTAAACATCATTCTGATGGTATATCAAATTAACTGTAATTTCAAATCATTATGGAACCGAATTAAATCCAAATTTCATTACAAGTACAAACAATGGCGAAACTGGAAATGCTATTAAATAAAATCATAATACCGACGTCATGCATTCTATTTGGGTAATTTAGTGATTTTAGATGATCTAAAAACTACTTTGCTTTTGGTTTGCATTCATTTACTGTATATTCGTAATTCCAAGAAATTCATTTCATTCCAAAAAAAAAAATGACTGATGTATTTGTTATCTCGTGCCATTACGATGCAATCAAATTAGTGCGAAAATCCGCTGAAACGATATATGTGCAATTTTGAACAACGACTTTATCACAATAATAATCATAATCACTAAATCCTGAGTCCAAATACTTTGCAAATTTGTGCTATAAGTTGACAATACTAAGAACACTTGCACTTTTAGACAAATTAATTAATTGATTGCTTAACTTCTGACGAATCACATAGCAATGGTTTTCGTGTTATTGTAATTATTAAAACTTATATATTTTTCTTTAAAAATTAATTAAGTATATTTTTAAAAACTTAAATAGTGAATAAAATAAAGGGAACTTTGGCTAAATTTTGTGCTATTAATTCATTTCCAATAATTTTTCATTGATGGCAGCTTAAATATAACCTATGCTCTTAACTAGATTAATTATCAAAATCTTTTCATAAGGTTGGCTTGTAAAAGAATTAGTCGTTTTTCTCCTTGGCGCAGTTTTTAATAATGCGTTCAAAATGTAAATGCAAAAAACAACCGATTACACGTAAGGGACCTAAAAGCAAGGCATGAAATACATTTTGAAAAAGTCCTCCCCAACGAAATAGTCCGCCGCCTAACAACGTTAAGAGCCATGATTCAAAACCCAATATTGATATAAAGTTGCTTTTCTGTAATAAAAATATCCAATTAAAAATTTTGCATTACGCACGCTCACATCTTAGACTGAATGAAAAGTTCGCGGAATGACTGCGACTGTGTACATAATTGCAACAAATTAACCTGGTAAAAATGTTTAAAGTTACATAAATGATTGCTTTTACACCGATGAAATAATAACTGGAAAATATTACTCAAGATGACTTTAAACAAGTCGTCCTAACGTAGAAAGAAAAAAATCGATGGTATTTATCACTGGCATATTAAATGTATATTAAATTCAATCAATCTTCAATCGACTTCAGATTGGGCTCCAGATTTGTAGCGTACAGAGGTTTTTATATTAATTAGTTCTTTCGAATCAATAAAATAGAAATCAAAAAATTCTTCTGTCCTAAATGAGTGCAAAGACTTAAAAAAAAAGGACTAACGTTGAAGAAAAATTTAATTTGCTATGAAGTACATCAAGTTACAAATAATACAGATTTGAAGGTACTGAACATGGAAGTGATGGAATGTACTCATATTCATGTTTCAAGCTTCCAGTAATTACTGCGGAATTGGGAAATAATTTGAACTTTGCAATGCGAAGGGCGCAGTCATGTTTTTTTAACTCTAACCTTATTTCATCTCCGCGTTATGAACTTTTCAAATATATTGATACATATAAATACCCACCAAAGCGTCATTTAGGATTTGCTTAGCAACGCGTTCCGGTTCAGCCAATCCTCCGCCACCAGATATAATTTTTGTTTCTTTAGGTTTGGTTTTTTCTTCGTTTTCAAAACCGGGGGTATTGGTATCAGCTGGCAAAGCTAGTGTTACTGAAATTCCCAAATGCCTCGATTCCATAGCAATTGTTTCAGCCATTGCTCTAAGAGCATATTTGGAAGCAGCATAAGGTCCATATCCATATATACCAAATAAAGCTGCCTGAGAAGCGGTAATAACAATAATACCTTCACCGGATTTCTTCATTTTTGGTAGAACATATCGCGTACAGTTATATGTACCCCAATAATTAACATTCATCAGCATTCGAGCATCTTCAACGGATACCTCTTCGAAGGTACCGCATATAGCTAAACCAGCACAATTAATTAACATATAAATATCTCCCAAGCTCTCTTCTATATTAGCAAAGGTTTCGGCTACCTGCTCATATTTAGACGACAAGTCCAAGCAACGATATTGGAATTTTTGTTCAGGCAACTGACGTATCACTTCCATAAGAGCTACCGCTCCGCCTAATTGAAAATGAAAATCCAATGGTTACTGGAATTTCTTTTCCTTCAACATTCTAATTAATTACTTACTTAACATTTTTTCATCACGAGCTATCACAGTTACATTAGCACCCTTCATAGCACATTCTACTGCCAAACATAAGCCAATACCTTTGCTTCCTCCAGTTATAACTACATGTTTGCCCACAATATTTTTAGCTCGTGTACGTGTTACAAACATGTAAACCAATATGTGCACAGCAATTGCCACTAATATATACACACCATTTTCTCCAGTTAGAAATGGCATTACGAACGTATATCTAGTTGTAGATGCAAAAGAATCTCTGGTAATTAAAGAAAGTAGAAATATTTCCTTGAAGAGATTTTCCTCTTTTTACTTTATAAACTCGATTAGAAAGTTACATACCGCATACAAACACAAACTACTGTACAAACGATAGAGAGGAGTTGGCGCTGTTATTTCGATCGCTTTTCTGGTGCTAAAATGTTTTCAATAATTAATTAATTTTGTTAGTTAATACCAGTAAAACTTGTTCTGAATTAAATATTCAACTATTATTATTATTAACAGCAGTTCTTTCTTGGAGAAATCGGGGTAATTATAATTAAATTGTATATTGTATCCACGTTGCCATGCTGCTGACACTTATCTGCTGACGAATCTGGCAGCAATGTAGAAATCCGTTGACATATTCTTATAGCATTATCCTGGCAATTCCATCTTGCATAAAAAGAATTGTTTTGCTTTCTTCTTTCAGACAACAAAAAAGAAAAAAAAAAGAAAAGCTAAACAATTTTTCTTGACCGCTATTAGTGCACAAATTCTATTAAAAATACTTAATAAAGTGTTCAAATGAACTCGAATATTACTATTGAGCGAAAGAGAGTAGACTGTAATGCTTTACCAAAGGGCTGGCAAAGAGAGGAGGTATTAAGAAAATCAGGAATCTCAGCAGGAAAAGTTGACGTTTACTACTACAGGTAAGTGAGAGAGAGGAAAATAAGTTTTTTTTTTTTTTAAAACATTATATAGTAAATATTAACCAAGATGCACGTTATATCAAAATCTTAACACTTTCTTTCAATTCAATTAATTAAAACACACAAATACACTACCTGTCACATACACATATCCTTTCCATTCACCCATCACCTACTTGACCTATGTATTTCTATACAATGTTGTTGGTGAACTGTAGTCCTACAGGTAAACGTATCGACACAAAACCCCAACTGTCACGCCACTTGGGAGATGCGATAGATATAAGCAGTTTCGATTTTCAAAAGGGCAAATTTATACATCACCTACCACTGCCTTCCATATCCGTATATCGCTGCTCGGCTACCAGTGGTACCGGTTGTGTTAATTCAAGCAGTACGACAACGTCTATAGCAGCTTCTGGAGGTCCTCTAACAATAACACCACAAGCTGCTAGCTCAAATTCTTTAAAACGGAAACATAAAACGGCAACGCAACCTCCAGCTGGAGCCTCGCCCCAACATAGCACTTTATTGGGGTCTTGTACTGTAACTGTTCCTACCGCAGCAGTGCCAGCCAGTAGCAACGTTAACATAAGACAGCAACAACAATTAGAATTCAGGTAGAGCCTCTGAGTGAGAAGGTCGATTGTGGTGCATGTCGTGTCATTCGATTTTGGTTTTACTTTTCTTCTTTATCTTTTCGTTTTGTATCCCTTCACAAAAATTGGCAGTTATAAAAATTTCCCGTGCTTGATAAAAATGCTGGGAAAGGCTTTTGTTTTCTTGAGAATTGGCGGAATTGTAAATTTATTAAGCTTTAAATTCATTTGCAAGTGAATGCATGTTTTTTTTTCTTTTTTTTTTTTAATTAAATTTTGAAGGTGCCCCACAACGGAGTTTAATACACGCTATTTGGGTTACCTTCTCTAGCTGATGTTTTGGTACTATTTCTAATGTTGCCTTCCTATATATAAAATTTTGCATATTCTTGACAGTCGAGCATTGCGCTCAGATGCTTCATTGGTTCCTCCGATACGTCAAACAGCCTCTATATTCAAACAACCGGTAACGGTGGTGCGAAATCACGAAAATAACAAAGTAAAACATGACACCAAGCATGGCGCTCAGGAAAAACCTAAGCAACTGTTTTGGGAGAAACGTTTAGAGCGTATGCGAGCCTGTCACGCGAGCGGTGAGGAATTGGATGATATTGTTTTACCGAAAAATTTGAAAGCGTTAGGTCCTAATGTACATGAACAGACGGTGATGCAATCACTAGCCACAGCTTTGCATGTGCTAAATACGCCCGTAACTGGACAAACTGCCACGAAGTCTGAATTCCAAAAGAACGCCCCGGCTTTTATTAATCCTGATCAGCCATTAATGCAGGCCATACTAGTCTCTGATGACGATATACGGCGACAAGAAGACCGTGTAAACATAGCCCGACGAAAACTACAAGAAGCCTTGAAGGTTTAAATCTAAATAATATACTGATTTTAAGATTAGTTTAGTTTATAAGTTGAATTAAGTAAGAAATAATTTCTGCTATTGTTTAGAAAATTGAATTATTTTCTTTATTATTTAAATGACTAAAATGCCTGACTATAGAAGACGACTAAAATCTGTATTAAGCTGCTTGCCCTTGCCCCTATTAAGTAAATGCTGCCAAAAATGGCTTTAAAAATTAAAATTATTATAAGAAACTTATAATGTATATATCGGCTTAATTTAAACCAAAGCTAATTGAACGGCCATCCTGTTTTGGAAACAAATACTCTTTGGATTTTTGTTGCTTTATTCACTCCATTTCTTCGTCCATCAAATCGTCCGTATTATATGTTATACCATCATAATATTGTCGAGCGTTGGAAAACTAATCAAAAAGATGAATAGCACACAAGTTTATTTAGATCTATGTGGTAATCGAAATGAACTCTTGTGTTTATCAACCTTTTTAAAGAAACCGCGCCACACAGCAAACGCGCTCATAGCGAGTACCGCTCCGATACCGGCTAAAATTTTAGTCTTCTTTTCAGATTCTAGGAACTGGCGTTCAGTAGCAGTTAATAAGGGATCATTAGGATCGACTCCGCCTTTATTTGTATTTATCGAATTAAAGGATTCCTTTTGGAAGATGTCACGTGATATTCGGTTAATGAAATTAACTAAATTCCCACAGCCTTTTATATGATTATTCAATGGATTGTTAGGCAGGTTTGTCTTATATAAAATCGCCAAATACGAATAAACAATTGCATCAAATTCACTGAAATCATCGCCGAAAAACCAAATTTTGTTATCTAAACGTTTTGACAGAGTGGTTACACACTTTTTCGCCTTACTAATCAGCTTTAAAGGAAAAAATTTAAAAAATAAATTACACATTATTGATTTTTTCAAGTCTATATATAGAAATTGATTAATATAATACCCACATAGTCACTATCATGAGCTTCCAATTTATCATTTATATCAAATCCTCCCATAACTAAGATTATGTCTTGGGCCTCTTTCTGATACGAAGAAGGATAATAGAAGTTAAAAGGGAATGGTGTACGTTTGGCATATAAACTTCTAGTTATCTCGTAGTTGTTGGCATCACCGTACAAATAGTAATAGTAATAAGCGTTAAGATTGCTGAACACCCAGGCAGTAAATGTTTGCGAAAGGCATTTTGCCTTTTCGGGCAATTTTGCATCTATGGCGTAGTTCTTTAAAAAAGAAGGGAAAAAATGAATTGAATAATAAAAAGTTCATTGACCGCTATATCTTTTTTTGTCTTTTTTGTTCTTCCTACTTAAACGCGCTTATACTCTCTTCAACGAATTATACTCACACACCTCTTTATCCAGTAATTGCTTTATCTGCTTATAGCCAACAAATTTCTCAATGCCAATTTGTAGATACGGCAATTTGCCGGCACCTGAACGTAGAGGATTTCCATATGTTTCAATTATTACAGGGAAACGTGTGAATTTAACTAAACACTTCAATTTTAACGAATTAAAATCATAAGGAAAATGTGATGCAATCTGATTAACTTACCAAAACGCGCAAACACTCGAAATCTATAGAAGGCAAACCCCATTCACCTTTATAAACGTATAAGACTGCGCCCAATTGCATTATTTATTCCAAATTAATTATATAGAAGAAATCCAAAAAAAGCATAATTTTCCTTGCCGTTATTTTTACCAAAAAATCTCGCCGAAAAATAAATTTATATCTTTTTTATGAGGTTATCTATCTGTCAACGTCAGATTAATATTATGCTTCTTCCTTTTTAATGTAGCTACTAAAAAGGGTTGACATGAAATACAAGACAAGTTTTTCATTACTTGAACGTAAACAATTCATTTATTTATTAATTTTTCTTGTGATGTAAATAAAATGTCTTTGGTGTGTTATAGTAACTCTTCAGAGTCCGAAAATGAAGAAAATTTGGAGGATACTGCGAATTGCGATAAATCCGTTATTAAAAATATAAAGCAGTAGGTCCTTCTATTATATATATCCAATAAGTTAATATATAAGCAAAATATCATTAATATCATTTAGTAAAAATCTTCCCCAGGCTAGTACGTTATTGGGCGAAAGTAAAGCTTCTGTTGAAGTTATTGATGAGCCTTCTTTACACGAAGGACGCGTAAGAGGTTTTAAACATGAGCGCGGAAATTGGGCTACTTACGTCTTTGTACCTATCAGTGGTGATCTTCTTGAAGATTTGCAAGAATCTTGTTTAGCACAAATTAGCAAATTGACCGATTTTAAAACTTCCGCCGAATTTCACATAAGTTTAAGCAAAACTATTGTTTTACAATATCATTTAATAGATGCGTTTGTTGAATGTTTGGAAGGCGCCATTCAAAATTGCCAAAGGTATGTAGTGAAATTTAATTTATTACTAGCTTGAATTATTGATAAAAATGATAATCGTATATTGTTGGTGTTAAAGAAAAATGAATGAAATGTTAGCGGGTCGAGAGGTGAGCTGTAAAAAATATGTAGGTTGTGTATATAAAATGATACGAAAATGTATCATTCTTACGACTTCAATCTTGAAATCACGTTCTTTTTTTTGCGAAAGTTCTCAATTTCCTTCCAAAATTTCAATCTTGAGTCGCGAATTTCCGTCGTTGCAATCATAAGAGCCGAGCGAGAAAAACTTCTTTACGACGGAAAAGTAGAAGCCGATTCAATTTAATTACTGTAAATTATCATAGTGGGAAAAATCTGCAAATGTCTTTCAATTTTTTTATTACAAATAGGAAGTGAGTAGACAATCCCGCAAGCGATTGTCACTCTTATACTCATGCTTTTACACCCTTACACTTCTTCAGACAAATTAACAAAGTCCAAATTTTTCATAATATCCTTGAAACTTTTGAACCTATTGTCTTTAGTTTTATTAACATTTGGCAGAGTTTTTGTCTTTCTGGCCTATATTTTTAGGCAACTGGTAATTTTTTTCTTCAGAAGTCTTATGAAATTAAATTTTGCAATTCATGACAGCCGCGGAAGTGCATCATTTTCCACATTTAGAAAATAATAAATTCTTGCAATATAAGTAACTTTAGGTGCCGAGATTTGAGATTTTTTTCCTATTATACCCATCGCCGAAGTATGAGGAGCATATTAATTTGTCAAAACGTTTGCATCGCCCAGAAAAAAGCTTCGGAGACCGTACACATTGTACATAATTTTGATTAGCTTCAAATTTTTAATCGATTTAATCATCTGCACTTGTTCGATTGTCATTCTGTCCGTCTATGTAACGTCTATTATAAACATTCTCCTGGCCTCAAAAATGAAGCTATCGTCTTCAAATAGAGCAGAAACATTGGAAGTTCGTGCACGCAAGTTGGTATTGAAAATGGTGCAAATCGGTCGAAGGGCATGCCTACAGTAGTATGTTAGCATACCTTCGTTTTTCAAAAGGACTAAAAATTGGTTTTTTGCTCTTTACTTATAAATTACAGTAGAAAGATTTACAAAAAATTGAACGTATGTTCTATGAGCAATGTTGTGGCGCTTGTACAAAAATGGAGAAAAATTGGCCACTCCTATTCAATATTATAGAGTATCAAAATTTAATTTTTTTTCTTCAACACGTTTATAATGCGCAGGAAAATCTTCAAAAACTCCATGAAGTCTATAAATTTTTGGCCAGTTTCAAATTTGAAAGGCACTTAAGTCGGTCCATCTGCCGGACTACGTAGTATTTGGGGTAAATATTCTCCCGATCGCAAATATAAGGATGTCGGCTGTAAACTTGCAAAAGAATTTGAAAATGGCTCGCACTTCTCAAAGAGCACCCCCACGTGTATGCGTAAAAAAGGCTGTGAACCTTCCCGTGTTTTTGCTTGTTACTTATAAACTACAACATATGCAACATGCAAACTTGTGCTTTTATTCTGAAAATAGAAAAATCAGACGCGCCTATCCAATATTGTGGAATATCACAATTCAGTTCTTTTCTTTTTTTTGGGATCACGGTGTTGGGACAGGACCGAATATAATTTTCCTACTTGTCTAATTCTTAGATTAGTTTCGTCAAAAATTGCATAATTCCTTAGATAGCGTTTTGAAAAAAATAAATAGTATATTTTTAAGGAAATTTGAGGGCAAAGAAGTATTTTTAGGTTATAGGTCTTGAAAGAATTACTCTTAAAAAAATAGCGCTAAAAGAGCGTGGTTGGCATTTTTAGTTATATCACCATCAAGTTAATGGAGCCCACACTATAACTGTAATATAACACTACTAAAAAGTATTCTTTATATTTGTAATATATGGAACAAATGATACAAATAAGTGTGTGAGTATAATATGTGCATTCAAAAGTATACCATGTCAATGTCATACAATCAGAAGCAATATATTACACTTGGATGTATTCAGTACTTAGGAGGATTTGAGATAGACTTCGTGTTATATTCATTTACGTATTTCAATTTCATTAGTTATATTCAAAATACAACTAATATCAAGATAAGAAGTAGAAAACAAAGATTTAATGTTACCCGCGCATTTTGGAATTCGTAAAAACACATTTAGAAGTTATAAATATCTTTGTAATCAGAGGAAGAATTTAACTAATAAAGTAGTATTGAAAAGTAAGCAACCAAAAGGTTGTTTTTTTTTTTTAAACCAACGTTACGAAGTAACGTATTTGGTGTATTTAATAACAAAAAACAAAAAACGGAATATATATAATATATAATATTCCCTTTTATATATATAATGTTCCCTTTTTTTATAATATAAAGGGAACATTGTATGTATACATATATATACAATTGGTATATATACCTTATACCATTCGTTGAACTATGACGATTGTTCAAGGAATCGTAGTTCTGATTGCCAATATAATATTAAACGGCTTAGATGGAGTAATTAACAGTCAAACTTAACTATTGATTTATTAATTGCTGTAATAAATTATAATGTTCCCTTTTTTTTGTTTTTTCGGCTTGTTATTTAATACGGAATATGTATATATATCTACATATATATACAAAATGCCAAACTTAATATGAATTGTAGATTATTGGAGTGCTCACTAGCTGCTATTAAAAATATGAGCAGCGCTATGTTATCATCATAAGGGTTTACATTTGATTTTAGGACTGAGCCCGAATATTGATCAAAACATTGGTATGAATCATTATCTAATTTAAATACATCGGGTAGACCTTTATGTAATTCACAATTTGTTGGAGTCATATAGAATATTTTTCTACTTTCAGTCACCAAAGTGACACTGTATTGAGACAATGAGATATTATACCAGTTAACTGTATAGAGTAACAAAATATTCAACTTTCAGTTTCCCAGTAACTCTAAATCAATTGATGGTTTACACGAATTCTGAACGTTCAAGAACATTTTTGGCTGTTAAAATAAAGGATTTATATATGATGAAAATGACGGAACTTTTAAGCCATGTTAATCGAGTTATGCTTGACTTTAAACTTGATACATTTTATAAGGTAATAACTACCTTCCACTATGGTAAAAAAAGAGAATGACAAATTCTTTTCTTTTCAGGATCCTTCTTTCCATATTACCTTTCTATGGTGCTTAGGTGATCAAGTGAAGCTGATTGAAAGTCATTTACCTCAACTGGTGAATGCTTTAAAAGATTGTTTATGCATTAAGATCGAAATACAAAATATAAACTGTAAAAGCGGTTATAAAGAGTTTACTTTTAAGCTTAAAAATTAATTTTTCAAAATTATTAATTTTTCTTTTTATCATTATTTTGTTTGGCTGCCTGAAATTGTTCCTCCAAGCGTGCCTCTTCCTCTAATTCCAATAAACGTTGGTAACGGCGACCCAATGGCGTTTTAGACCACCATGATTCAAACGCCTCTTCCTCCTCTCGATACACAGGATCTCGTATACTTGAAATAGATAAAACGCAAATAAGAAAGGCGCACTCTGTTTCAGATGATTCTTTGACATTCGCTATATCGTAAAAACGCTCCTTTTTTTTTACATTGCTTTTTTTTGCTTTTAGGTATTCTTGAGCTGTAAGTTTCACAAAGTCTACCCTGGAATGCTAAGTTCGCGTAGAAAGACTTAACAACATACGCGATCCAACTTTAATGTGTGCTGGTCCTAAAGTAGGTAAAACAAAGCAGACATTTTTGTTGCATCATCTTAGATTTCCTACGGTTCAAGAGACTTGATAACCACAAAATGTGTTGTTCAGCGGTAAGAGAACGACATTAGCCACAACAGTCGCTTGCTTTCTCCGCCACCCCTAAGATGGGACAATACCGTTCAACCGAGTTATCGAAAATGAAATGAAAACGAAATGAATCGAAAACGAAGTTTGATGGTAAACGAACTTAACAAAAAATTCGTCATACCAAAAACGCAGATTTGCATTGTGTCTAGGTGGTGGACATTAGCATTTTTATACAACAATGACACTGACACGAATGGGAAATTTTTGTTTGTAAATGAAATGTCAATAGCACTATTGTATTTTAATTACCTTAAAGCATTTATTAGTTCGGCATGAGTTAATGGCCGCGATCGCAGTTGTAGTCTCCGTTTACAGCTTAAAACTTCTTTCAAGCAAGCATTGACTGAACCTATGGTATAACCATCCGATATTTTTGCCATTACACTGCAATCCAAATTAGATAAACCACCAGAATACTCACTAGATAATTACGAAAAAATTAATGCACAGAGCTCATGTAAGATTTCCGTTAACTTTTACTTTAACATAGTTGTCCAAGCGTGAGATAAAGCTCCATAATCTGGTCGCGGTATATAAATGAAACGATTAAATGTTTGCTGCAATAGCTTTTGATCTGCTTCCCATGGCAAATTTGAAATGCCCACGAATAAGACACGATCTTCGGCAGCAATGTTTTTAATTAATTTAGGTAAGTCTTTTTTTAAACGCTTCGGATCGGTGCGATCTGTTTTTGGTACTTTCTTCATAAATGGACGTTCAGCATCGCCCATGTAAATAACGGATGGTTGCAGTAAACGTGACACTTTCAATAATAAATGTATTAACATAATTAAACCGGACTTGCCAGGATATTTGCCAACGATATTGGCCGGAGTTATATCGAACAATACGGCTCCCACTTCAGTACAAATAGCATGAAGTAACGCCTTCTTACCGGAACCTTTCGGTCCCGTTAATAAGATGGAGCGTATTAAAGGGCAAGAATTGTGTATTTGTTCGGAACCAAGTGGCAAGATACAATATTCCACAAGTATTTGACGTATATCGCCGGGCGAGGGATTTATACCGTTACGTGCTGTTGTCGCTTTATCACCTAAATGTTCACTCAAATGTATTTCTGGATATTGACGTATTATACCATTCGTAACCAGTTCTTCGTATAAAGATTCGGTAGTACGATCGGGTGTTAAATCTTTTTCTTTCTTCTTTTTACCCTTTTTTCCGGATCTTCTAGCTTTTTTATTACTTTTCTTAGATTTTTTACCTACAGCCGTCTAGAGAAGTATAAGAAAATAAGCTAAGATGATGATATAAATATAAGCTATAAAATCTTGAGTTCCTTAAATTCACCAAACTGAATTTGCATAGTTCTCAATCCGTTTTTCTCGAAAGCAAGTTTTTAAAGCTCGTGGGCTCTTTCAACTTTTATCCAACTGCGCAGATATTTTAACTGCATAGTCAAAGTTTAATACTATTGCGAGCAGGACGGAATTTTTTCAATAAATTCTCAATACTCATTCAATTTTAAAGCACTTTTCAAAAATATTTTTGTCGTATTTCGTTTTATGTAAAATATTTCAACATGTAACGGTACGAAACGGGAAACAAGGAAAAAAAGCGTTATTTTGTTTTTAAACAAGCAAAAACATAATGGGCTACGGACTACTATTAAATACCCTATGTCACTTTGTTTAATACACGCATCAATCATGTATGAACTTTTCAAAATGGGCTTCAAGGCTAGCGGCACGAGCAACTACAATAGACCTCTGCAGGTCGTAGTACGGATTGCTTACCACATTACAATTACAATTAGAATTATCAATTCTCTTCGAAAATAATAGGTCTACCGAAAAATTCTTGCCGTTGACGTTTTCAATAAATTTCTGCATGCTACTGTAGCATTTTTTGCTTGCATTTCTTCGTTTTAGTTCACTCGTTGGGTCAATCTGTAAAAGCAAGAGATAACGTTAAATGAATATGCACATGCTTTTTGAAACTCGTAGTAACCGGCACAGACTGAAATTTCCGGTAGACCGAATGTATTATAGCGAAAATATGAAAAACTATGAAATAATTATTTCCGTAAGCAAAAGATGACGAGTATGAGAGATTCATACAGTTTTGTTTTGGATCTAACAACATAACTTCTGAAAAGTACAAAAGGGCATCGACCACGAGCGGTGTTCTGAGTTATTTTATGTTTCATTAAAAAGTGGCCCCGAGTGGAAAGGTTTTATTACGCTACAAAGCATTGATATTTTGGGATAAGCGTTGTGTAACTAACCTGCAATAAATCCAATTCTTGTCTCATTGCTTCATCGACCAGTCTTCTAAATTCGAGTTCAATTTCTTCATACTTTTCGGCATAAATCATATCTTCGTAGGGCCCTTGCGCCAAATTACGAGATTCATCTTTATCACGCCAGATTTCATTGAATCTTGAAAAGTGAAAGAGAAAAAAAGAAACTGTAATTTATCATAATGTACACTTTGTTCTCTTTTACCACCTTTCGATTTCGGTTTTTATATCCAGTATGCAATTGGAAGGTGCCGGTTGTAGATTAGCTCCTTCTGTCTCTGCCTGATTTTCGTTAACATTCAAATCCCCACTGCGTGCCGGTGATTTGGTTTTTTCTTTAGTCTTACGTGACTCCTTTGAGGAGCGAGCCGATGAGCGACTTACTTCGCTTTCCGTACCCGGCCTACTAAAGATATGCAAAGAGCCACCCTGCTCTTCTGAAGGAATCTCTGGTAATTTACCGGTTTTGTCATAACAATCTTTTATCCAACCACGTATATCATCGGCTATATCTTCAGTCATGATGGGTCCGTGTCTGTTTTTAATTTCTTCACGTATCAATTCTGTTCGTGCCAATAATTTTTCTTGATAAGCTTCTTGCTTAACATAACGATGTTCGTAAACCTGTTTAAAATAAATTGTTAATCTTTGTTTATCTCTTGTTTTTTAAATTTTTAAATGCGGGAACCTTCTCCAGTTGATCCATTCTCTCTTGTCTCTCTTTTAACTCTGACGTGGGAGGTGGTACCATACCAATTAAAATCATTTCATCTAATTTGCGGCGGCGTGTCTTCCGTCGTGCCGTGTGGCCGCGCCACATTTTCTGTATTTTCATGGCTGCTATTAAACTCGATTCAGTTCGATTTTTATCTTTCTCCTCATTTTTGCTTTTCTCCTTTAAAATGCGTATTTCTTTCATGAAGTGAGCTCTTAAACGTCCTTGTCGCGCTCGTTCATGTCTTTGAATTAATTGTATAGCTTCCAGATCTGTAAGTTTCTCTATTGTCGGATTTTCTTCTAACCAACCTAACTTTATTTGAATTTCATGCATTGTCTGTTTACGTTGCTCGATATCCTTACGTCGTTCGCGTAAAAAATACCGCGGTATTCTTAGCTCAGTGTCCTGGGGTGTCAGTTTTAAACTTTCGATAACACGATCGTTGTAACTAAACTCCATTACATCAATATTAACCAGATCATGCTTTAATTCAATAACCCTGCCTAGACAAGCATCTAACAAACTACGTATCAACTGTCGTTTCTGGGGCTGCACAATTTTATCATAAACATCTTCAAGTTTATTAGCCAGACAAATGTACCGCACATAAAATTCGTAAGTGCTCGCCTGCATGATATTTTTAGCATCGCCAGCAGCCAAATCTGAATCAATATTTATGGCGGCGAAGGCTGACACGGTTGCCTCAACATCTTGATTTTGACGTTCATAATCGGATAGAGACAGCAATTCAATTTCGTGTTGTGTCAGATGCCACAATTCGTTATAATAATTATTAGACATGATTGTCCACACAATGAGCAAAAACAAACACGTCGTCGAATCGTATCTTTGGGAGTGAACCTTTAAAATGAGTTTTATATTAAACAAAGACTTCAGTTGCTTAGGTTATTACTGTTGCGGTTGCCTTGGCTTTTACCGTTTATTATTCGTTCTTATTAGCAACAAATGAAATGAAAGCGTATCTTTAATAATGACTTAACAATTTTTATACCCTGCTGCGCCCAAGTTATTCCAAGGGCATATAAAATTCATTCTGACGTACGTAACCCGATACAGGTCTTGAGTTAAACGCACCTTTCCTTCGATTTAACAACGTATGTCCGTCTGATGTCAGCCGATGTATTTTTGTGGTCAACTTACCGGTTGTAATTTTCAGCATATTTTGATAAAATACAGTAACCTAAGATATTATGGATCAGAAGCGTACGTCATTACACGCTAAACGCCTATTTTGAAAAAATTAAATGAAAAAAATATTCATGTATCAAAGCGGAAGATTAACGTCTTTGATCATGACTGCCGCAGCCTACGGAAAGCAGGACACGCTCGTAGAGTTCTCAAACTAATTAGGAGAATTCTTGCCCCCGACAGTTCCTCATACAGCCCAGGAGGATTCTCAGTATGAACACAATCCCGTACAAGAGACAAGAATATGCGACCACGCAGCAAAACACCAAGGCCATTCTCGACGGTCCCGACGGTCTGTCATGCCGTCCGAAGATATTACTGTGCCACACTGAAACGCTGTCATGGAAAACGGACGTGAGTCTACACCAGAACTACAGGCAAATCCTCAACAAGTCGATCATATATAGCACGGTATTATTCCAGAGGAGTTTGAAAGACACCACGACGCCGCCTGGGCTGGACGGCATCACTAGCAAGCAAGTACAAACCGTCCCTGCCGATATCATGGCCAGGATACTTAATCTAATTTTATGGTGTAGGAGAGTTCCAGAATATCTATGCAAAGTGCCAAAGAGCCGGGGGAATTTCGCCCCATCACAATTCCATCCAAAACACAGCCTTCAACGCCCTTGCCTTTGCTGATGACATCGTGCTGTTTGCATCTACCCTAGCCGGCCTAGAACAACTTCTCGAGATATCACATGAATTTCGGGCACAATATAGCCTGTACATCCTAACAGCACAGTCCTCTACCGTCAGCATTAACGGACAGCCGAAACAACACAACTCCGTTGTCGGAGAGAAGCTGTTGAAAATTGCGCAACATCCGTTATAAGCTTTGAAGAGGACCGATGGGTGTGCAAATAGGTGTACTTAGGCATAAAATTCACCGCGGACGGGAGATGCAAGCTCCGGCCATAGGAGGATGTGATGCTTAGTTACATCGTCAGCTTACTCTAGGCAACGTACACTGGAGTTGCTTAAAGCAACTCTACATCCTAATACGTTCACACGCGAGGAAATGGTTGGCGTTTCCCCATGATGTTCCTATTGCCTTCTTCCATGCAACAAAACCCGGAGACGGCTTGGGCATACCCAGCATCCGCTGGTATGCGCCGATATTGAAAAAAAAAGCGCCTTGAAGCAGTCCAATTACCGAATACCACCGAAGAATCACGTATCAACGAAGCCGTGAGTAAGGAAAGGGCTACGGAACTACGGTTGAGAGTCAACAAAAACCTCCTCGCAACAACGGCCAACATCAATGACTACCTTAAGAAGAGGTTATATAATTCCATAGATGGTGCAATCGAGTCGCCGCGGGCAAACACAACGTTGGGCGCGTGTTCTACTTAACAGGAAGCTCACCGTAGGCAAACCGAGTACTGTGAAAAAACGGATTTAATATATCCTGAACCCTTGATCAATAGCCGCTCCAACAATGTACAGTGGACATTCAGTTTACTTTGAAAAAATTTTCTACGGTACTTTGAAAATTGGTTGTATGTGAACTAATTTAATGGCAATGTTCGGAAGGTCACTGCGACATAACCAAGTGGTGCGAAAAAATGAAACTAACGTCTGCTGAATCCTTGATCAATGATCTTTCCAACCATGTACAGTTTATATTTAATTTTTACATATCTTAATAAAATTTGGTATACCGACATTTGGGCCCAAGGACGACTCGTACTGAAAATGGGTTAGATCGGACGGTTTTTTCATCGACTCCTCATATGATGGCTTCTTTTGAAAAGTCGTTATGTAAATAAATGTTGCAATTTTCAAAATTCCTCGGCAAATATGTTTTAACAATGGTATTTTATCATTTTAAATTGATGTGAAAAATTCGTACCAGATGGAGAAATTATATAACTGTTCCTACGGCAAAGGTATAATTTGTAATAATTAATGGTGAAAATGGGTCTATACCAGTTGTTAAAGACTCATTAACTACTAGAAAATTAAATATATATATAGTGACTTTTGATTACAATTGAAAGTTGATTGATTGGTTGAGTCGCGACTAACCAACATAGTAGTAAAATGGCAAAAATATTGTATTGGATACTAGACACGTAAAGCAGCGTGCTTGACACCAGTAATTTGATATAAGAATTAGCTACACCGAATGTTGCCCACACAGATTTCTTATATCCTACAAGGAAGCCTTTACACGACAAAAGCGTCTAATTATTCATATTTTATGATGAAAATTGGTCCATGACAGTAATTTCGCATAAAAATTTACTATAGCAATTTTGGACCTTAAGCACATCTACTTTTCTGAGACCTTCTCTATATTAGAATTCGATGTAAAGCATACTTTTTCATGAAAACAAGGTATAATTTTTGGTATTTTACCAGGACAATAAATGAACCTAAAGATTGCATTTTTTTGAGATATTTGGATGAAATTGGGTACATCGATGTGTTCTGGCCCAATGATGAACGCTATTGGAAATTGCTACCCGATTAAACCGGAAAACTGGCCGATGTTCGTAGAGAATGGGCACAACAACTCAAGGCATCTTTTAAGTCCGTTTACAAGATTTTGAACGAAACCGTCGGTGTGCGCAAGTTGTTTGCTAAAGCTAAGTTTGATCCACGAAGTCTTGTACAGGCTCGATGGGTGTGGCTGATTTTTTCCTGTTTCGAAGCTACCTCTTCCATGTCACTTCTTGAAAGAAATTGGCAGTCAATTGAAGGCACGAGCGCAAGTTCACTGACGCTGAAGATCACACTTTAAGTGTAAAGTAAATTTGATGAATAATTTTTGATTTAAAGATTCAGGATATTTCTTGAGAGAGTCCAAGTTTATATTGAAAATGTCATGTAGCAATACTTACCGAACATTTCTTTGCAGTGAATTACTTCGCAATTAAGCGTTAAAATCGTGGCCTACTGGCTGCAATTCACCGCCATACTTAATAAAACTTCGCTTGTTTTGTTAATTCTTACAGTTTTTAACACTAAATTTTTAATTATATTTAAAAGCTTTTTTTTGATGATGCTTCTTCACGAGTGCAAGTGGAAGTGTATGGTCTGTAATTCTGTATTTTAAGTGGTTTTCCAAAAATTTCTTTTATAACTTGCCAAACATCGATATTTTCATAGTTTTATTAAATTTTTTCTCTTTTTTAATTTTTTTTTTGTTAACACATACATTTAACTTGAATTTTGATAATCTGTAATTTTTTTTTTTTTACTTTTTTGATTGAAAAGGAATTTTCAGTAAAAGGAAGATCAATATAAGTTTTTCTTTACTTTTATTCACTGCTTGCAATACTTCTAAATACTATTAGAGGAGAAGGGGAAATAAAACAAAAGAAAAATTTTTAAATTTTGTGTAAACTTGTGTATTATTATTATGTGTGATCTTTTTTTTTTTTATAAACGTTTCAAGAAAGTTTTAATGGTGTTACCAAGTAAAGGTCAACGGATAAATTAATGTTAAAATTTGGGTAAATTTATAAAATGAAACAAATTTTTCTCTTAGAGTTTAATATAAATATTTTTATGTAAACACAAATTATTTATAAAAAGGTTTTTTCATGCTAAAAAAAAAAAAAAGAAATTAGTTTGTGCCAGTAAAAGCAGTGTCAGGCTTTTCCAAAAAAAATTTTTTAGAAAATTTTATTTATAAATTTTTAAATGTTTATCTTAAACAACATGTGTCTTAGCCGCCGTCAAATTTTATATTTAGCTTTTACATTAATAGGTTTTTCTTTCTTTCCTTCCCTTTCCTTTTCTTGCCTATATAAAGATAAAACAAAAAGTATTAACACTTAATTGAGAAACTATTTAAATTAAGGAATTATTTTAAGTTTTTTTTTTTTATAAAGAAAGAAAAATTTTTTTCTTAAAACTCTACAATTACAACAAAAGACAAAGACACAAAAATTCAACTTAATATCTAAACGGATTACTTTGCAGAACATTTCTGTGCTAAAAGGGGGATAAAAAAATTTGAGGGGTGTGGAGGAAATAGAGAGATGAATAGGTTAAAAAAGTTATATGAATAACAAAATATTAAAGAATACAACATTTTTTTATAATTGTTTAAGACGTTACACGTATGAAAGTGATATAATAAGTGTTGTAGGATGATCGTATTGTTATTGCTGTCGTTATTGTGTATATTGTTGCGTTCTTAAGTAAAGAGGAGCACTGTGTAGTGTAGAGCCTTTATATTTTATTTTTCTGAATTTTTGCTTTGTGTAAAAATTAAATTTTTTTTTTATTTTTTTACAAAATTATGTTGGATATAAAGTTTATTTATATTAAGGCTTTTTACATACTTCTTTGTTCTTGCTGTTGTTGTTGTTGCTGTTGTTGGGTTTTTTACTTTATTTTACTTATTATACTTTTAAAGAATTGTTATGGTAACTGTATGATATCTATTATTTAATTTTTAGTTCTCACTTCGCTTTTTTACTTTTATTATCTGATTTGGTTGTATAAATTATGTCTTTATGTGTGTAAGTGGCTGTTTTTGTTTTTTGTAAAAACTCTATACTCTTTCCCTTCACACTTTTTTTTTTCAATTAATCTATTATATAAAATATAATAATGTTAATAATAGCTGCTGTATATTTAGGGTGGAATTGATAACTGTTATTGGTGTTATTCCTTTTTTTGTTGTTGTTGCTCTTCCTGTTGTTATATAGCTGCAAACTTTTTGCCCATTTTTCATTCTATACCTCTATACTTCACGCAGTGGCATTTTTCATGTATAATAATTTTACTTTTAAATCGGCAAATGTAGGTCGTTTTGTTGGATTTAAATCCCATGCTTGTCGCATCATTTCATAGATTTCCGGAGGACAACCTTCAGGTGCTTCCATTTTGTAGCCTACTTCTACATGCTTAACGACATCAGCTAACGGCTAGAAAAGCATATAAAAAATTATATTCGACTTAAGGTGAAAGTTTACTCCTTCATGTTAATTTAATAAATAAAAAAAATAGAAAAAGTACAGCGTTTTGCTATGTATAGATAATTTGTATACGAACACGAACAATATTAGCTATTTTTCTCAATTTTAGTGAGCAAATGATAACGGACGGACGAGCGGACGGAATTTCGCGCAATAGTCTCCATGATGATATCTGAGTGTTTCAAGCAAGCAAAGCTTCATTCATTATTGGTTGGTATACTTGCTTTGGAAGGAAAAGCAAATAAAACACATACTTTGCTAATGATGGACCAATCTGGAAATATTTTTGTATACTCTTGTTAAACCCTACACCACTTGTGGTACAACCTATATTAAGTTACCGGACGTATGTAACAGGCAGAAGGGCTTAAGAAGGGCTTTTTATTATACCGATCGATTTAGAATCATTATCTGAATTGATCTAAGCCTGTCTGTCTGTCTGACCGTCTGATGTCTGCCGATGAGAATTTTTATTCAAGCTACAGGTCGCAATGTTCGAGATATTTTGATAAAAGTCGGTACACTCACGTGCTTTGATCCAAGGACAAACGTTATCGAAAGTTGTTTGGAGCGGACCACTTTTCCGACCACTCCCCATATAAGGCCTTATTCTGGAAACTCGTTATACGGAAAAAAATTGCAATTTTCAAAATTTGTCGACAAAAGTGGCTAAGCAATAGTACTTCGGTATTCTAAATAGGTTTGAAAACTTTGGGCAATTTTTTCACGTAACCGCAAATCTTACCGGATTTGGATCACGCAGGTCTATTTTTTGAATACTATTACATATAGGGATTTTCATGAAACGAAAACCCTTATGATGCAAATTTGTTCATGATAGTAATTTCATATAAAAATTAAGTGAACCTAATTTGAACTATATGAGTCTATCCCTTTGTCCCACTCCATATAAATTATCTCACGTGTAATAAGGCCTTTGCAAAAAGGCGTAATTTTTAATATATCACAATGAAAATTAATTCTTAGTAGCGATTGAACAAAAAGTTAACGGTAGGGAATTTGGAACACATAGGTCTATTTTTTTGAACCCTAACATATATAGACGGTATCAGCAAAGCAATCCTTATATGGAGAGAAAATCTAATCTTCTAATATGCGGGCTTTCATGAAAAATATGGGTTTGCGTGATAAAAATGTGTACCTTTTGGTGTATTATTACCAAAATGAGGGAATAAAGTGATACTAATTATTTAGCGGAAAGTAGTTTTGTAAGGTTCGTACCACATCGGTTAATAAGTCCCGTAACTGACACATAAAAACATGTCACTCTTAAAAAATGCCAAACCGGTCAAAATTTCATATCGTCTCGATTATTCGTTTACGATTTGTAGTGGGTTTAATGACGCTGTTTTCCTTGTTTTCAAAACGATGAAAGAACCCAAATTTCCTGTGTTGCATGATAAATAGAGAGATGTTTGTGATAGAAAAACGGCTTTGAAACACAAAATTAGCTTGAGAAGTATTATGGTAAGTTTTCCCCATCGAAATATTACAGACACTGATGAAGCGGAATGCAGTGAAATTTCTAAAGTAATGCTTATATCAGAATGCAAAAAATCCTGAAAATTACTCTCAATGCAATTTTGTCTGCAAACTTATGTGTAAGAAAGGTGTTTTCTACAGTTAGACACCCAGTGGTGCCAATGCGTTTGCTCAGAAAAATCAATGTGTTACGTGATGGCTACGATGCCAAAATTGGACGAATTGAAGTTTGAATTGCTACTAGTTTTTTCTTCAGATCTGTACCGCAGCGGCTATTACCTATTTGAAAGCCTCAAGGCGATGCTCCATGGAAAAGATTAATACTGTCTTTGACAAGAGGATTAGTTTTGCTAAATTTGAACCCCGTGGACCCTCCTCCTCCATACAAAGCCTTGTGTTAAATGTATGATTTTGAATGGAGCTAAAGTACAATTTTTAATATTTTATCACGAAAATAAATAAATGCATCATTGAATGACGCGAGCAGTCGAAAATACCTAATTGTTGGACTTGGTCACCTATAATATTCTTATTTGTTTTTAATTTATTTCACTTACAATTCTTGGATAAGGAACACGACCAAACGAATAGATTTCCCATAATAAAATGCCAAAACTCCACATATCAGATTTATTGGAAAAACGCTAAAAGGTAAAAAAAAAACTTTAACAAAAGTATATTTAAATTAATTTATTACGATGGCAACTTACACTATTCTTTAAAGCTTCGGGTGCAGTCCATTTGATAGGCAATTTGCCCACATCTAGATTATAACATTCTTCGCGCGCTAGACCAAAATCAGATACCTTTGCTACGCATTCTTCAGATATTAAAACATTGCGAGCCGCTAAATCGCGATGCACCACTTTTTTCGCTTCTAAATATTCCATACCCGAGGCAGTGTCGCTATAAGTTACAAAAATACATAGATGGCAAATAAACAGTTTGTATTTTCTTTTGTGTATACTGTAGAGTCTTACTAAGCAAAATTAATTTGGTCTTTCTTTGTTATGTGCTGTCGTCCCCGCGATCTAAGATAATCAACCAGTGATCCTTTACTCATGTATTCGGTAACCAGATAAAGATGTTTGCTGGTGAAAACTAAACCAATGAACTTTACTAGGTTCTCGTGTTCTAAAGTGCTGCCGTTTATTTGACAAAATTTTATAGGTTAATAAAAAAATTTCCTATTTTCTATTAATCTAAATGACTTACGTCATTACAGAAGCTTCTGCTAAAAATTTTTGCACAGCTCCTTCATCTTTTAACATTTTAACGGCGACTTTTTCATTGCGTAAGATGCCCAACATCACGTCGCCAAATTCTCCTTTTCCTATGCTCTCGCGCAGCTGTAAGTCAACTTCTGGTATCACCCAACCTTTATCAATGAAATCCTTAGAATTGATGCAAAACTCTTGTTTACCTTCTTTAGGTAAACATTTAATGAGCTGAGTGCATAAGCCATCAGCATCCGCTTCGTAGTGCTAATAAGCATGAACTCTTAAATATATACACGTTGCGAACTCATGTATTACGCTACTTACCGCTACTAGTTGTCCTAAGTTTTCAAAGTACTCTTCATCGTCAATTGTTAGTTTGTTTTCTAAGTATTTGACACGATAATGCTCCACTTTACCTTGGAAACAAACGCATAGAGTGTAATCGCCTGGAAAGTTTGTGGATTCACGCACCAGAAATAGACCATCTTCACGTGGCTGCAGCAAATGTTCTGCCTCATCACGAGTAATGCTACCGTGGAACCAACTACGGAAGTAAATGTTTTAATATCATAGTTTCGTTCTTGTACCAAGTACCTAATAAACTTACGGCATAGCGTTCAGTTTAACTTCACATTTTTTCTGCAATTGCTGTTGACCGTGCATGGCGGCCACTATATGATTTGGTGCTACACCGGTCGTAGGTGATAATGATGAATTTGTCCAAGTTTGAGTAGCGTTCGCAGCCCCGCCGCCATTGACATCAAAATTATGTAAAGATGTTGACATTATTGTGGCGTTATTTGCTGGTGCATTGACTGCCAACGTTAACGTTTGGCTTTGATGTTGAAGTTGATTAGGATGTGGCTGTTGGGTATGTAATAACATATTGCTACCACCGCCCGCATTGCTTGTCAACCCTATGCTCTTGGGCGGTAAACCTCGCTCGTGCAAAGAAAGAGCACTGTGCGCAGCGTTTAATGACGAGACATTAGATTGTTGTTGCAATTGTTTGCAGTTGCTGTAAGCAGATGTTGTAAATGTTGCTGTTGTTGCTGTTGGTGCTGTTGCTGCTGCTGTTGTTGGCTAACACCGACCACAGCTGTTGTGGTTCCCGCTGGTATTGTCGTACCAATTGGAGAAAATGTGGACATTATATGATTAACGTGCTGCTGCTGCTGCTGTTGTTGCTGTTGTTGTTGTTGTTGTTGTTGTAGTTGCTGATTTGGTGATTTCGGCGAATGATTGGAAGCTATTAGACCACCGGCATTTGTTATTAAATTATGACTACTTATAGCATGCGAGGAGAGATGTATAGCATTATGATGATGATGTTGATTCTAAGAGAAAAAAATGTTAATTTAGTTTAAAAATTCACTTTTACGTTTTAATTACATTTATTACCACATTATTGTGATGGTGGGTGGAGAGATTTGTTGTTGGCGCCACTATATGAGGTTGGGATTGGCTTAACTGTTGTTGCAAAGCTATGTTGTTGCTGGTGGCATTAATCAATATATTATTAGGATTACTGGTGGCAACATTTATAGCCACAGAGCCGCCGGTGGTTTGAGGTTGTGGCGCAGGACGTTTATTGTGACGTAGGGGTGCTGTAGGCGGCATTTGATGCCCAGTTGATTGTAAAAACCATGGATCGCCAGCCGTACTGGCTGCCACTGCGACAGAAGGTTGCGAGAAACCACGATGATGACCAACAACAGTTGTTTGTCCGTTTTGTGCGGCAGTTACGTGACTGTTCATAACGCTTTTGTTGGAACGTATTGGATCCGCAGCGTTAGAAGCCTGCGTTAATGTAGTTGTTGCGGATGTGACGTCACTTGATGCCTTAACTTTATTTATGCTGTTACTATTTTCAGTCACAATTTCGGGCGAACGTATCCTTTGCGGAATTGTAAGATAATTCCCGGTATTTGTATTTTGCTCCAAGCAAACCTCTTTCGATTTCTCGTCAGCATTAAGTGAAGAAAATTTCAAATTATTAAGAGATTTCTTGTTCTCTTTCTCGATATCTGTAGTTGTTGTTTTTGCCTCATCTAAAATGAATATTAACAATGTATACGTTACACTGATGTTGAGAAGAGTTCCTTTTATTGTGCTCTACACACTGCTTGTGGCATAAGTACATATTATGTGCGCGTGGGTGTACGCAACACCCAGAGGGAGTTGAGATAGATGCACCTGTTGTTATGTCGGACGATTCAGATTTTTGCATCGGCTTGAGCATGTCTGTTCATTTGTCTGTCTGTCATTCTGTCTTGTTTTCTGCTGCCTAACCTACCAGTCGGACTTTTTGACACATTTCGATCAAATCTGTTGCACCCAGGTCGGTGCTTTAGCACAAAGACAACTGCTATTGAAAGTGGTTCAGATTGGATAACTTCTTCGACCGCTCCCCATATAACAGCTTATTTTAAAAAGTCGTTATATGAAACATTGTATTAAGCCAGGTAGCGTAGAGTGTTTAATCGTGGGGCCTGTCACCTGCTTTTCAATTCCGTTTTCGCTTAAGCTTTAGTAAAGAAAGTGCTTAAAGTTTAAACAATTAATTTAATCAAACACATAGCCTACAGAACTTGTGATCGCTTATCTAAAAATCGATTATAAATAAATAGTAACGTGTAAGTGAAGGAAGGAAAATTGCGTAACAGGATGTCAATCGACAATTGACTTTTTTTATTGTTTTTTTTCCTTTGCTAATCGGTTGTTAATGCAATAAAGTAATTATTCCTTCTTTTTTTGGTTAGTAATGGTCCCTAACTTTGCCTAAACCTTTGCTTCGTAATTCGAATGTGCACCCAGAAGACTATAATTAATTCCCGTTTAATCTGTTTATTCCCATTGTTGGAGAGCAGAGCACACCCATTGTACTCAATTTTTCAAATAAATAATAATTTGAAGTTTTCTCTTTCATAAAATTGTTTAAATTTTTGAATTAAATAAAAGCAATCGATTCATTTCATTTGGTATGTGATTAAAGGGGAAATTGTTATTAAAAGACGACAAACGAATTTGGTTGAAAAACTTTTGCCAATGATTATTATGTAATAGAAATGTATAATACTCTGAATGTGGGAAAGCTATTAGCATCATAGTCTTGACAAGAATATACGGAAGCACACACACATAGTTATTGGAATTCTGACCTCGGCTTATTAATATTCAAGCTTAAAACCATTCCAAGCTACCATTCGTGGTTGTCTTTTGTGTTAACTTAGACTTACTTTTTGTCTATCTAGATCACTACTCTACGCAAAAGACCTATGCCATTCATGGTTGATACGTATATGCATCTTCATTTATCTTTCAAACTAATTATGACCTCATTTGAACTTTATTTCAATCCACATATCTAAAGGTATTCTTCTATATCAACTATTCGTTAGTAATAAACAATAACACATTTTAAACTTAATTCCGGTCACCAGAAACAATTGCAACTAGAAAAATGACGGCAGCGACTATCCGCAAAAAAAAAAACAAAAAAAAGCAAAAAAAAGAGTATTTTTTTGTAGTTTCCGTTTGAACGATTTTTCTCTTATATTAAGGTGAATATATTATCTGAAATTGCTATGATAATGTTGAATATTTTGTACGCGCAGTTATATGATTACTAGATCACTATGGGAAATTTCCTTCAGTACACAATAAACTTTCCGGTTAATACAAATGAGAAACTTCGATGCAAAAATTAAAATAAAATAGAGTTGAAAGATTTGCTTTTTTTTTTTTTTGCTTAACGTTCAGTTCACAAAAATCTTTTTTTCGTAATCATATTTTCCTCCAAATACTGAGTCATTATTTAATTTGTATGCGCGTACATATATGAGCGAATTTCTTTATTATATTAAATATCACTGCCACATTGTTTATGAACTCAAGCATTCATATATATATATATATATTCATATATATCACTAGAATCAGAATTGTCCAACCTTTTGAAATTATTGCATAAATATTGCTAAAAATTGATCTTAAAATAAAAGAAAAGAAGGGTAGCTATGTACTGCTGAAGAAGGGCCAGTGAAAGGAAGCTTTTCTTTCCCCAAAATTTCAAATGGCAAATAAGGCACTGATCTTCATTGACAACAACAACAACAATAGCGACAACAACATATGACAGATATCGATTTTAAGCTGCTATAAGAAAGATTACCATCCGGTTTGACTGATAATAAAAGAACTGAAAAAGTTAGCGGCGAAAAAGTCCCTCCTGCTGCTACCCCACTACCGCTAATATAGGATTAATGTTTTCATTTTAACCAACGCATTAAAACTGATGATTATTTATGTAATATTTTTCGAATAATTAGAAGCGACTGTAATTGTAAAGCTCAGTGCTATCATCTAGAGACCTCATAATTTGCATACATTTCGGATAAAATTTTATCTCAACTTAGACAATTTCAAAAACGAAGAAGAAATTGAAAGCATGCATTTGATTAGATTCTTGTCAAAATAGGATGTACGTAACGTGTGTGTGCGGGCCGAGAGCTCACATGCACGTTAATATATAATATAAGACTATATGTCCAAAAGTGGACTGCCATAGCTATGCAGATTTGCAGCGCTTTGCGTTTAAAGACTAATTATGCGGTTTTTTTGACTACACTATCATTCGTGCCATTGATAAGACGATCGATTACTTTGAACGAAATCAGGTAAGAAACTTAAGCTGGAACTGGATTGTCCAACTCAGGTAAAATCTTTTGGACCTGAAAATGCCATAATGAATTACGTTTCTATTTCACACGAGGTTAACGAGGTGGTCAATCGGTACTACCTAAGCAGCAAGGGTTATGATGTAGAAGATGCGGAAAACGAACCTTCTCTTTGCAATAACTTGGGCCGAATGAGTACGCACTGTCATGAGATAGAGTAGGCAAAAAGGTAGCTCCAAGGGAACTATGTATCGATCAATTATCAGAATATGAAACATAATTGGCAGTTTTGCTTCGGATATAGGGTTTTATTGCAATTAGGAGAAAGAGAGGCGACAATTACATTGAGTATTTACCCCTTAGTCAGTTGAATGCCCTTGACTGTAAATAATAAAATGTGTGAATCTGTGTATAAGTAAAATGTATAATAATGGAAGTTTAAAAGTCAGGGAAGCTTAAATAGATATACATTGTTATCAGAACATATGGTTGTTATGACAAATATAAAATATTTTGCAAATAAAATGAATTTATTTGCATCCATTCATTAGGACGAGGAAAAAATTTATTAAATATAAAAACCAAAAAGTTATCGCGTACAACAGTTTAATCCTTGTGGACTGCTTCCGGTAAGAACTTAGTTTGCATTTGATTAGAGAATTCGATAAATTTCAAGATGCAAAGGCTTTTTCTTTCACACAATCGACAAATGTCGTTACACTTATCACGTCTTTTCGTATATTGAATGTATGAATATGAATGTGACTACGTCCTGTTTTTACGAGAGAGTGTGAGTAGAACTGTAGTACGTGTTGAATAAAACTGTCACCTTTCCATTTGAAAATCTCTTTAAACTATACGGGGTACATGTGTATATGTTCCCACACTAAAGCGTCTTAGAGCTTTGAATAGGTGCAGTTGCGTGCGAAAAAAAACGCCATTTGCGAAAAACTCGATTTTTCTGCTTAATTCGAAGGATAGCACTGGCAGCCCAAATAATCGGGATGCAGAATAGGCATGAACAACAAGGAGAAAATTGAACACCGCCCTCCAATTGGGGATGTGAGTTTCTCACTAGAGAAAGCTACCAACTGCTTCTGCTTAATTCGAAGGATAGCACTGGCAGGTCAAATAATCGGGATGCAGAATAGGCATGAACAACAAGGAGAAAATTGAACACCGCCCTCCATTTGGGGATGTGAGTTTCTCACTAGAGAAAGCTACCAACAAAAACTGATGCAATTGCTATGAAAAAAATCTTTCTTCTTTCTTTTTAACATGACCAATAAACTCAGATGTCTCCCGTTCGTGCAACACGATGACTGAAACGATGAGAAATGAGCAAAGAAAAGAGCACTTGATATTCGAACCCTTACGAACACTTACTTGATAATCGCGATTCTAATCTACTCGACTACTCAGGCGCATTGGCATGAAAAATAAACATCATTTGCCAAAAATCGTGATATTATGCGCCTTCAGTACGAAGAAATTCCGTCTCATATAACAAAACTCGCTCAAGAAATCTTTGCAATTCTAACCTGAAATGTCCTGCCTTCTGATAATTCATAAGGTAACAATCGTTTAGTGAGGAATGTGATATCAATTTCCAGCACCACCTTTGAATTAAATTATTCAAAAGTTGAGTTGTGCCAGTCGTTTCTGAATTCGCTTTCAATTTTTGTTTAAAATAAATATTTGTTTACAAAAATATCTAAATATTGAATAAAGATTTCGTATTAAGCTCTTTCGAGGTTTTCGATGCAATTTCATAGGAGAAATCCAATCAAAATGTTATAGGAGATTTATGGCACTGTGATGATTTGTCAAGAAGCAGAATTTGTCAATGAGCAAAATATTTATTTGCGTTATAAAAAGAATTCAATGAACGCAGCGATCAGCGAATTTATTGAGGACTACCTTTGCTCTGCATTTGGAAAAAACTCGCTGCTACGCAATGGTTTTTGCTTTGGCCTAACAATTACGTGAATTTGGTTTTCTGTGGAGTTTAATAGACGATGCAGTTATGCTCCCTTTCATCACGAATTTATTACTTATTGCTTGGGTGTAAAGAGGAATTACAACCTATTGCTTGCTCCCTTAAAAGATCGTGAGTTGTTAGAGGGAGCAAGGGAGCATATGTCCATATAACTTGTCTTCGCTCCCGTAGCCGGAAACTAAATACGTTCGCAGCCACCAAAAGGCTTAAAACTTAAACTGTGCTCTGTTTTGTTATTGTGAGGTTCAATTTTAACGCCAGCTGCCGTCGTTAAATGTTTATAGATAAACCTAAGATACTTAGTTGGACTATTATTTTGTATTTGCCATGTTGTTGAGAAAATTTGTCGTGTTTTAATTTCTTGAAATCATTTTGTCATGTTTGTGTGTTAAAAAGCCACAAAGGCAAAGATTCCGATCGTCCATACGTCTGGAACGGTTGCCATCAAAAATTCGCCATAAACCCAATATTTTCATTGTTTATTTCAGTTAATTAATAGGAAAAGACCTTATGTAGATATTCTCGTGACAGGCGTGTTCGCATGTACATATCTTTTCATGCTTTTCTCATTACTATTATTATTATTATTGTTATTATTTTGTTAATACGGGCACACGAACGTATATATTTTGTATGAAAACAAATTGCGTAATTCAGAAATCGCATATAACTTGCAATAATAAGTGAAATATGTTCGAGTATATTATTCAATGTTGTGCAGTGACATCTACTACATATATGCCGATGAGTGTGCACATCAATAGACGGCGTATGTACGTACTTGTTTATTTGAGTAATCATTTTGATTAAGTCACACAAAGTTGGAAGCCAAAGTGTTGTGTGAGTACGTGAGCGAGATCGCGCCCTCATCGATTTTACGGCTTCTGTACATATATTTTTTTGTGCATGTGCACTTGTGTGTATCGTAGTTGACAAAATTGCTGCTGATGATGGCATGAGTTATACGCGCTTTCGTATATGCGCCGGTAATTGTTAAACTGGTATGGGGTATACATTTTTCCTTTTCAAATATTTTACAAAGTTTGAATTTGAAAAGCAATGGAAGACAACGAACTACTTGATAACAACTAGTTTCGTCTAAGTCTACATTTTTCTGAAGCTCACGAAAATCCTTACAGAAATTTTTGTTCTCCTTTAATTGACCAACTGCATGTGGACACGATGATAGTTGGGAAGGATTTTCATATCCTGGAAGGGGGAAGATATAGTAGAGTGTGCGTACGTTGGACTTGAAGGTGAGAGGAGATGAAAAGATTACAGCCGGCATAATATTCTCACAATGTGGGCAGAAAAGTTAAAGAGCTCAAAGTCAAGCTGGACAAAGTCAAAGTGGACTGACTAGTGGGCAAACTTCTTTTATACTTGCAGAACACTTGCTTTGGAAGTCCCTAGGCAAGCACGGCACAGGCACAGTTGACTCACTTCCTTTGCATATGATTACTATGATGTTCTGCTAACGGCCGACAACGTAATCCTTGCGTGTCCCCGTTACCTTACTTCGATTTCTACAAATCGATTATTATACCCATTATCGAACGGTGAGATATAAATTTATTTTGTCAAAATGTTTGCAACGCCCAGAAGGGAGCTTCAGAAATCCGACAAAGCATTCTTGGGCGGCATCAAATTGTAAATCGATTAAGCATGTCCGTCTGTCCGCATGCGTAATGTTTGTTATAAACATTCTCTTGGCCGCACAAATAAAGCTATCGACATCGAATTCGGCAGAAACGTTGCCCGCAAGTTGGTATTGAAAATGGGTCAAGTCGAGGACACGCCTATAGTGCTACGTAAACACATTACCACAAAATCTGGCCATATATTCTGTGGACGATGTTGTAGCACCTGCACAAAAATGGAAAAAATTGGCCACTCCTAGCCTTCGTTCGTCTGTGCAACTGTGTAGTATTTGTGGCCAACATTCTTCCGTTAGCGAAAATGAAGACATCGCTTACGAGATTGCAAAAGAATTTGGAAGTGATCTAGACATTTCAAAGAACACGCATATGACGCTACAAAATATAAAAGATTCGGTCACAACCAGATATATTTTCCTTACTTGTTTTTTTTTATTTCATTTTTTTGCTTATTACGTTGACTTTACCGAAAATCTGAAAATTAATTAAAAGGAAAAAACTAACGTAGGGATAATAAATAATTCTTTCTAAAGTCAGTTTTAGCTGCAAGCTTTGTTAATTAAATTAGACCACCCAGTGTAAAGCGAGTACAATAATTTTTCTTCGTAAACCATTATTCATTCGTTTTCAACTCGTTGCAGTTAAATTTATTTGTGGAAGGGGTGCATACCACAAGTTCAATGAGTGTAAAATGTTAACAAATAAAAAAATTATAAATTTCCACACGTTTGTAAATAGCAATTGCAAAAGTGATTGGAAAAAATTTATATAAAACGATGAGTTAAAAAAATGAAAAAAATATTTTTTATATAGAAATGTAAATAAAATAAAATATTTCCACATGAAGGTTGTTTAAATTTATATTTATAGGCAGAGATATATATATATATATATGTAACGCAGAAAACATTGCTCTATAAGGTAATTGATAGGCAAAAAGGAGTGATTGTTCTCTCTCTTTCTTTCTCTTTCTCTCTCTCTGTCTCTCCCTTTCTCTTTCTGTCTCTCTGGCTAATCAGGCAAAAAAACGCAAGCAAAACCAGTCTATTATGTGGCTCATGTGCATATAAATAATTTGAAGATGCTTTAGGAAGTAAAGGAAAAGTGTAACAGAATACAATTATTCGTGTAGAGAATCTGTAATAAATTATCGCTCACGAGAAACTTTTTCATTTAGACCTTTTTTTACGGTCATTGTTTAAAGTTTAATGTTCAGGCACATTCAGGCAGACAGACAGACATAAGCATAAGCAGTATCGTCTTTTCAACTGTGCCATAAATGTATATATATATATATATATACATATATACATATATACATAAATGTATATATATATATATACATATATACATATATACATAAATGTATATATATATATATACATATATACATTTATACAATATATACATATGTATATATTTACCTATGCATAAATTATTTTGTTACACCTGTTGCTAAGATTGTGTTAAGGTTACCAAACGGTATTAGAAAGTCAGCTATACATATGAGGATGTGTACATAAGTAAGAAGAGAGAAAATTTTACACGATTTAGTCGAGTCAATAACATTGATTTAGTATTCACATTATCTTGTTGCCTATAAAAATCTATAAACGAATGTGCACGTTTTCAATTTCTATTCAAAATTATTTCGATGTTTTTCACGAATGAAAGAAGAAACTAAAATGTTCGAAATTTTTCGAAAAATCACATAATGGTGAAGATGTGGCGTGGCGCTAATACTTTTTCAAAACTCTTAAAAAAAATATTTTTTCACTTATCCCAACCCAGACTAGTCTTCACATTTTTTAGTTTAAAAGAAAAGCAAGCGTGAACACATCAACAACGTTACCGAACAGTTTGTCTAGTGGCTGCGTAGCAGATGCAGATAGAAAGTTTTTTCAAAAAATACAATGGAGCGCAATAAAGTAAGGTGGCATAAGAGTCACCTCGTAGCGGATCTTGAATACCCTTCAGTTCAAATCGTGATTAAAATATTTCAAAGTGAAAGTAACAATGTAAGCATTTCTTTTAATGAACTTTCAGATTCTTCTGAAAAATATTTATACACAACACCTGTACGCTACGACTTTTTATTTCCTAGGGGCGTACATTTCATAAGTTTGCTTTGTGTCCGTTGAACTTAGAAAGTGCAAAAATCATTTTTATTTTGACAACCGATAATGTTCTTAAAGTAAACCGCAAACTCTAAACGGCTTTTAGGCAAAACAGCCCCAACGCCAAAGAGAGAGGGGACAGGCAATATACCGATCGTAAACTGCATAACGTTTATCATAATTAACATCATATGTAGACGCAAGATGACTAGTGACAAATCGATATGATTTTCAGATAGTACCGACCTTCAAACGAAATGTGTATACTTTACGCCGTACACGAAATACATCGAATCATCTATATGTCATCCTACGACGTTCTTGATTGATATGTTATATCCACCTCCTTCTTCTGAACTGATTTCTATATCTTACACCGCTTGTGGGGCAAGGGGAAACTAAGTTTATGCGGATCTATGCAACACCTAGAAGAACTTGGAATAGAAGTAATTTTTATTATACCTATCGACTGATATTTCAAAGATGCTAGGTCTGAATCTTGGGTCAATTGGCGGTAACAAGCGCTTTCGGAACTGTATCAAGTATAACGGTCTTCATCTTAATGTTGTACATCTGAACTGGTAAAGTATTAGTAATTCTAACAGGTCTGCGAAACTGTACGAGCTTAGCAACCTTCTCGAGGGTAATACATTTGATATTTTTGCGGTAAGTGAAAATTGGCTAAAGCGTTATGTGTCTGACGCCGCTGTATGTTTGCCATAAAATAGCTAGAAGTATCCGACCAACGTCTAGATGTGGGGGACTCGCCCTATGTATCTCGTCCAAACTGTACTTTAGGGAAGTTTCTCGAGTCATGGCGGAGGGAGTATGTGGAACTCTTTTCGTTGAACTGAGTCTCCGGGGTAATAGATTAGTGGTTGGTGTTGTCTACTGCATAGAGGAGAAAAAGAAGACGTAGTCAAATGCTCTTAATATATCCCCATATTGTAATAACTGGAGATTTTATTTGTCATTTATTTCTCCCGGGCAGAAATAGTCCGTGCTGCGGACATAATTGTTGAACGACTCATTTTCATAGCCAGTAACAATCCGCTTCACTTATTGATTGCTTTCGTATATAAAAGAATCTCACTTCTGTACTAGAATACAATGGTCAAGCTGTCGCCCCCAGTTTTTCGCTTTCCGTCAACGTTATCAGAATTAGAAACGAAATCTATTATAAAAACTTTAATAAGGCCAATATTAACGAAATTACGAAATTATTTATGAGGACTTGATTCTAGCCCAACATATTTATAAAACTGTGTTGACTTTCAAATTGACTTGCTAACCGGTATACTGCACAACGTCCTACACCTTATTCCTGATTCTAAATATTCATCTAGTATAGATACCCTTAACTGGGCCCATTCACGTGACATCTCGTATAAAAGATAGCTCGGAGATATTGCCTAATAACAATATCTTCGATCCCACGATGCTATTGACTGGTGTAATAGGGTGAAGTATGTAATGAGAAAGGAAATAAAACAAGCGCATGCGATCTTCTTCGGTAATGCCAATTCTATGCAAATATGGCATACGCTGAGTAAGAAAGGTACATTGAGGGGTAGTAATGATAACCATAATGAGGTGCACGCTGTCAACGCTGTTAATAAGTTTTTCGTGCAAAATCAATTAAATGTTCGCGACTCATCACCATTTTTCAATAGGGATTTATGTTTCTCATTCCAGAACGTGGATCAAAGCATTCTTTACAGTGCGCTTTGAAAAATAACATCTACGTCGGTTGGGTTTGACGGACTATAGATCAAACTTGTTTACCTGATCTTTCCCTACATTCCCTATCATCATCATCATGTATTACGAGTCGCGAACACGGTGCTTATAACCTCCAAATTACTCAAGGAGTGGAAAATAGCTCGAATAAGACCCATTCCTAAAAAGAATTTCCTTTTTGCATAACTTTCGACAGATTAGCATCCTACCCTGCCGATCCAAAGTTACGGAGCATATCGTGAAAGAACAACTTGATTCATTCTTGATGGCATACATAATGCTCAGTTAACTTTTCGGTCTGGACATTGCACCTCGAAACTTTTAATTTCCGTCGCCGAGTCCATTAGAGATAACATCAATTTTTGTATGAATTATGTTTTTGTCACTCTCGACTTAAAAAAAGCATTTGACAGAGTCCCGTACGCTAAGCTTATTAACAAGTTCAACTTTTCGCGAAGGGCCTGTAAGCTTATGTGGTCGTGTATTTCGGCTCGTAAACAATTTTTTACAGTGAACGACTCTAACTCATCTCTCACCGAGACAATGTCTGGTGCATCGCAAGTTTCCATTTTGGACCCCCTGTTGTATAAACTCTCGTCAATGATTTTGGAGCTTTGGTTCTTGACAATTGCGCTTTTTTTGCCTATGCCTATGACATCTTCCTGCTCTATAGTGATAAGGAAAATAATTTGAATTCGTTTGAAGAAAAAATTAACGAGTCTTGAGCAATCGTTGACTCCTAGATGATTGATAACATGCTTTGCATAAATTCCAGCAAGGCTTAGGCTATGTTCTTCAATTCTCCCCGTGCTGTGACATCTAACCTCAATATAAAAATATCTGGGCATCCTATCTTGGCTTGACAATGTGTCTGCTAAAGTCTGCTTTACTCTCCGAATACTATACAATCCACACTTATATCCGCCTCTGTAGATTAAACGTACCATTGCGCATTCGCTCCTTACGACGAGTGTTAACTAGTGTATTGCCCAAGGTATAAGTCAGATAGGCTTCAAAGTATTATAAACCGAATAACTCGGTTTGTTTATAATGTTACACTTAGGGACCATATCGCCTCCTTCGGTTATGCTTTCTTAAAATTCTACTTTCCTGATTACCTAAAATTCCGGTTTGCTTATTTACCTCTGCAAAATCATTCAACCCCGCTCCCCAAGCGTTTCAATTCAACGATTTCAGTTATCTAGAATGGAATAGAAAGCCTTTCATATCAATACAACGTTTGTCTAACTCATCTGTCGAAAGATCGTTTACTATTCGTGTACTGGAATGGGTTACAATTGCGTCTGAAATCCTTCGATGGCCCCTTGAATATCTTCTAAAAAGGCTGACTGCACATCTAAACTCGTAATGTGTATTTTGCCAGTGGTAAAAATTGATGATTATGGAGTTCTTAGAGCAAGATGATTATGTTATTAGCCGTCTAGCTAACTTGTATACTCACTTATGTTGTAAGTTCTTTTTGCACATGGATTACATCCATGTAAGTAACTCATAGGCCTTTAAGGCGTCACAGTTAATAAAATGAAAACGAAATGACATGAAACGAAATAAAGTTCTCTGTCAAGTCCTTCATATATTTTAGAGCAATGAGGAAAAATTATCAATTATTTGATAATCAATTATTTGATAATTTTGGACGGATTTAAGGTTCCATTTAGTGGAGCGGCCAATTTAAACTAATACAAAAGAGCCAGAAAAAAATTTGATATCAAACTTTTTCTCTTTCAACTCGTGTTGACTTCAATGGCTGACAGACGGACAAACACATCGATTGATTTCGCTCATTTCATTTTAGCCAATGCTGTATAACATCTTTATATACTTTATTGAGATCTCAATTTTATATGTTCGGACGTACCAAGCATTCATCATATGCACTAATATATCGCTATTGTAAGTGTATAAACGTTACGCGAAATTTCTAACAATAGGTAGAGAGACTTTGGAAAAATTATTTTTAAAATAGGTCTTTGGTATAGATATGGTCCATTGGTATATTAGATATATATTTTTGATTTTACTTTATATGTGGCGCTTACCCATACTTTTGCTTTATGTGTACATACATTGCTTAAATATATTTCCAAAAAAAAAGCATATGTACTTCGATTTCGTTTAGTGCCTATTAGATGACCGTCCACTTTCTACACATGCTCGCTAATTAGCACTAAATATAATTGAAACTCTTATGTAATATTCGTCGTAAAAAGCCTTTATAGGTAAGCAAATATTAAGATGTTATCAGTGAAACAGTCAATCAAGCGTGAAATAACAGCATAGGACAGATTTGTTTCGGCTTTACAACTTTATATTGTTCTACTCGCTTTTAAAAGCTACGAGAATAATGTGTGTGTGTGTGTGTGTGTGTGTTTTCTTTGTTTTATCGTCGTGTGTGCTACTGAGTCGTTTGCGCTAACTTACTCATCAAAATTGTGGCGAACAATCCCTGTTTTTTTTTGGAAAACCATTAGGTGCTTGGCTTGCATGTATTTTGGCCATTTTTTCACTTGAGAAAGAAATTTATTGAGAAAAATCCATAGGATATATGTTAATCATAATATTTGCCATAATTTTGTGCAACTTTTTTTCATCACTTGGGCAACATGGCGAAACGGTGCCGAAAGAACGATATTGGTTTGGTAGCATTGCACTCAACGATCCATTTTCGCACGTCTTCAGCATTCCGAATCCGCATGCTAGGATCGACCTGAATAAGTGGTAATCAGAAGGCGCCATATCTCGTTACTACGCTGGGTGCGGCAGAACTTTCCAATCGAACTGAAACAGTGTAACAATGTATAGAGACAGTGGATGCAAAAACTGCTAAGTTGTCGAAGGTTCTTCGAAGCTTACAGCTGGGGTTTCGTCCAATAATTCCCGTAATTCATTGTTTTCGAACTTTTTTGGTCCTCCAAGCCGTTTTTATTACTGATATCAAAATCACCATCAATCATCAAACCTTTGAAACCTAAGCCGACAATTGGGATACGATGGAGCAGCAGAACCATAAGTTTTGATGGACTTCGGCAACAGATTTCTTCAAATCAAACAACCAAACTAGGGAATGTCCGAAATGCAATTTTAAGCGTTCCACGTTTAGCGTCTGTATGCACTAACTAACTCAATAATACTAAATAGAAAACCGTTATTTCATATAGCGAAAGGTCAAAATTATCGTATAAAACCGTTATATGCATTGATACTTCACTTAATCATTTTCACCAAGAGATGTCGCTTTACTTTTTTTCCTATTATCGCAAACGAAATATTCTTGGACTAAATTATGATGAGCACTAGCAAATTAAGGCTCTCTGCTCTGTTTTCCTTTTCAAGTATTATGCAATATTTAATGGACACTGTCGAGTGCTTGAATTCAAAATAAAAGCAAGTGGACCAAGGCCCATAATTATATGTCCTACACATTCCTACGGTTATTCACATACCGCCCATTCAAAATAAGACTTTATGTGTAAAGTGGTCGAAAAAGTGTTTCAATTCGCAAACATTTTCAACAGAATTCGTCCTTGGACCAAAACATGACTGTGCGCCAAATTTCTTCAAGATATTTCAAATATTGCGACCTGTAGAGAAGCTTAGATCGATTCAAAATCACTTTCTAAGTCAAACATGGGTCTATAGCATTCGTCCTCGTGTCCAAGCACATCAGTGTACCAAATGTCATCAAAATATCTCAAAAATTGCAGCCTGTAGGTTGCAAATAAGAAATCACAACGGACAGATGGTATAATATAAAATGGATTGATGAGCTTAGATCGATTGGTAAAGTGATTTTAATCCCTTTAAAAAGCGATTTTGAATTGATCGGTATGACAAAAGGTGGATCTATCTCAAGTCCTTCGGCGTATTGGATACATTCACACAAACTTAATATAGCCTTCCACAACAAGTGGAGTAGGGTACAAAAACGCGCCAATTCTATATAAGAATTTTTCGAGAAATCGACAATAAAATCAAGGAAAGCAAATTACTCCAACAAATAACCTACACGCTCCTCTAGAGAATGTTGGCATGAAGTCACCTTTAAAATTGTTAATTAATCGATTGGGAATTGAAAACGTTGCATGTGCAAGCAACTGAAACCCCGATTTCGAGCAAAGTGTAAGCAAGCTTTTAAGTGATGGTGGTTTAAGTAGCAACTTCAATTAATGGAAAATTGCCTCACACAAAAAATTCGAAATGCGATGGAAACTTTTTCATATCGTCTTTGAATATTTAAAGGGGTCGCAAAAAAAAGATTGCTTTATCTTTAGTCTTAGTAAAATAAATAGACAGAATTTTAATCTTTAAGTGATCATTAAAGCGGTCAACACCTTCAATTCGTAGAATCTCAAATTTGGTAGCCAAAAAAGAAGAATGCTCCCCAGCAGGATACGCAGAAAAAGGTAATTTTCTCCTTCATAGATTTCTAGCGATTTCGAAAATCTCATCAAATGAAAAATATTAACTAACGCTGGGCTGTTGCCTCGAAGGGTGCGAAGGGTCCTCTAAAAAATTGCAAGATTACACGTTTAAAAAATGTTATCGCAACTACAACATATATCGTTAACATGATGTTATGTTAGGTCTTTTATGATTCTATGGCTTCTTATAATGCGTTTAGAACTTAATATGATTATAACGCTTATAGAAAAAGCACAATATATATGAGTTGAAGTGAATTGTGGAACAATAATAATGAATAAAAGAAACTCATTGTCTACGCAGACAATAAGTCTTCTTTTGCCACATTTCCGTAATGTGAAAGATGATGATTCACATATAATGAGAGAAAAGAAATGAAAAAGAAACCATAAAGAAAACTCTTTTTCTTTTTTTTTTATATATATATAGATCAAGAAATATGTGTATATGCGTGAATGTATGAAAAAGTATGCAGCAAAGTAAGATTTTGTACAATCAGCAGAAAATCGTAAAGAATAGTGTGACTACTTCCGGACACATAACCTACAGGTGCATGTGCACATATGATGAATTCAACAACCCACAATACCTTTATATTTGTGCTGTTTTTTTTTTTTTCTTCTTTTTTTGTTCTTTAAATGCATTACTAATCTTTTAAGCAAATTCATGCGCATTTATGTAACTTAAGATGAGGGTACAGTGACCGAACGAAGGTAATATTTTCTTTATCTGTTTTTATATATATATATATATATATATATATATATTATTTTTATGATGGGCATTCGAGTTTTATTATGGCTTTGCTTTAAAATGTTATTTGAAACCGAATTCTGTTTATGAAAAAGATCAGAAAACTTTATTACATCTATGCATACACGATACATCAAAGGCAACCTAGAAATGTGTTGAGATGTGAACGGAGAGTCGTTGCAAGTTACAGACAGACTTACTTATGTGGTTTTTCTCATATAAATTAAAAAAAAAAACAAAAAACAAAAAACAAAAAAAAAAGGAATAACAACAAAAATATACGAGATGTCACATTACAATGGATTAGAATGAAAAACTTGTTTGAATGCGTTATTGCTTAAAAATCATTATTTATTTGTTATTTATTTATTTATTTATTTATTATATATATATATATTACCTATATAATGGGTGGGGTTAAATTTAACTTAGCTTTGTTGGTTGGTTGTGGGTGAATGAACAGGTGCTTAATACAAAAAAAACTGAATTTTTTTCTCGTGATACACACAAGTAAAGGAATCTCGTATATATACACATGTACATGTATTCGATCGTTTTATCGGCTGGGAACCAAAATAATTAAAAACTCACAAACACAAGAAATAAATCGATTTACATACACCCATCCCTTAGTTTGCACGACATATTTTTTTGTAGGCCCCTTTATATTTCCTTTTGTTGCAAAGCCTCTATTTTTAATCAATTCTCAATATTCGATTATTTATATTCGATCAATTATGTTGAAATCATACACTGATTAATTTTTTTTCTATTTTCAAAAGAGATCGTGACTAACACTGCATCGTATTGCTTAATAATGAGGCTAAACTTTCTAAAAATATGATCTTTACGCTTTCTTTCGCAGCTTTTGTAGTATCGTCAAACCCCACATCAAAAATGACTTCGAAGCTCAACATGTGACACAATCAAAATAATTTATCCGATAAACTTTAACTGTACAACGATTGGCTTAAAGTAAAACCCGCTTTCCTCTTCCATCACATTTAGATATAAGTTTCGCATGCCGTCCTTATTACAATGACGTAATACAAATGAGAACATCATAGTGGGTCGCGGTCCACCATTAAATGCCCTACACCACCCTACAGGTATTCAGTGAACGAAAAATTGTTTCGATCCGAACAATTTTCAATAGTGTCCGACCTCGGGCCAAACAACGTTAATGTGCCAGATTTCATCAAAATGTCTCAAAAATTTTCAACCTGTAGGTACACCAGTTGTGGTATAGGGTTCAGAATCATTTTCTGAATCGATCTAAGCTTGTATATCCGTCTGTCCGTCTCATGAATGTCCATGTATTCTTGTATTCGACCTGCAGGTCGTAGTTTTTGGTGCGTTGACCCAACGACGAACTCTTTTGAAAATGCATTGCTTTGGACCACTTTTTCGACCACTTTCTTTATAACGACCAACTTTAAAAAGGCTTTATATGAAAAAAATTGTACTTTTTAGAATGTCGTGAAAAAAAACTTCAAAAATACTTTCTCAGCATTCTAAATTGGTGTAAAAACTTTGGATCGGAGGGGACAATTTTTCGAAACCCTTGGCATATAATCGTCCCTACGGAAACGGAATCTTTATATGGAAAAAAGGCCTACTCTTTATTTTTAATACCTCTTGATGAAAATTCGTTCATATTCAGACTGATATCGTTTGACATAACAATTAACGGCATCGAATTTGGATCGCACAGATCTATTTTCTCAATCCTAAGACATAAGGGTTCTAATGAAAAATAAGGTTTTATGTGCCAGAAAGGTTTCATTTTTAATATTTTATGATGAAAATTTTTCCTTAGTAAAATCAGTTAAAGCAGATTTCGATCATATAGATCGATTCCTTAGATCACACCTTATATAAAGGCTCCCATGAAAGCAAGTGCTTCTATAGCGCGCAAAGACTTTGATTTGTGGTTTATTATGACAGCGTCAACTGGAGAATAATAAAATCTTTGGCAAGTAAATTAAATTTCCTAAGCTTGCTGGCCTTCAACATGGGGACTTTCATGAAAATTATGCATCTGCGTAAAAATAATCTATGACTTTGACCGACTACAGCATTCTTAGTTGCTTTAGTTATTTTATTTTTTGTTTACAAAATGTAATAAATTTGGCAAAGTTTTCCTTCCTTGTTGGTATTGTGCATTAATAATTTAATTAGGTTTCAAGCCTTAATTCTAAAATTTAGTTAAAATGGATTATGAAATAGAATAACAACTTTTGCAGTTATATTGGTAAAAGACGCAATACTTAACAAGGCGTCCTGCCCTCTTAGGATAAATACATTATGGATTTGTTATGTGAAATATAATTAAGTACGGAACGCAGTAAGACGTAATGGGTTCGCATAAAATAACTAATATAGGGGAATGTTATAAAACTCGACAGCTTTCTTCAGCTTTCTTCGCCCCACTTACGTTAGAAAAATCAGAAGTTGCTTGCAGGACAAAGTGTAGATATGCTCGATAATGGAAGTATCAAAATAATTCAAACGAAAATTCCTGCGGTAGGCCCGATAAAACGTGAATTCCTGCCTTCTAGACATCCATGCAAATGAAATGTATGCGTAGAAGCAGTGGTTTAAACAGTTTTAGTTGACCCTAATCAGTTGTATTATCCTCTTCAATTGCGCACGTCTTATGTACAAGCAAAGGAGAAAACTTCCGTCTGTCTTACGATGAAGAGAAACCAAAATTAATCCATGGTTCACATAGAATCGAAAAGAAGGTTGACTTTTTCTTCGTTTTTCTAAATTATCCCTTTAGAGTATTTCTATTTTACAACCTTGAACGAGCACTTCAAAGGTTCTTCAAGGAAATCTCCCTGCAAAGTTCGAAAACCGACTATACAATCATCAGCGCATGCTTAAATAGCGCTTTATTATGACTGCGGCATATTATTAATATGCGTATGTTCCTTAATTCGTAATGTTATTTTAAAATAAATAAGAATATTATGGTCGAACAAGGCCGACCAGAAGATATTCTACACCACTTTGTACAGTTATTCGCTCTTTCGCTGATGATACACTGAAAATTGCACATTATTTTCCGTGAAAATCCGCATATTGGAGAAATTCTTATATGCGGTGGTACCCAAAAAATAGACCTACCTAGTTCAAACTCGGCCGGGTTGACGTCTAACTGAACTAAATTTTTCATGACACTTTACAATGTCGAAATATTACTACAGAGCAAGTTTTAATAGACAAAATTAATATACTCTGGATCCTTTGGTGTAGAGTGGTCTGGAGTGTCATAGCGAAGAAGAAACTGAACTGAAGACTTTTTACAATTTGCTAAAATAGACGTTCGTGAGCGTATTTCCTTATTCTCTTTTTTATATTTTCAAAATGAGTACAAATATATAAACAAAAATGCAGTAAGCATTTAAAAAACATACTCAATTTCAAATAAACTGAGAGGGAATACGTGAAACAAATTTTCCTATACGTTGCTTTAGATTTTAAGACTTATGAAGAATATGAATTTACTATGATCGCATTAAAAGATTTAAGCGTTAGCCCAAAGTATCTATCTAACTTATCCGAGATCTGATGTTTTAATTTTCACTCCTATTGTTATAGAGCTGCGGAGTTGTTTCTCTTCCAGTTTTCTCACAAAAATATATTAACGTACATAACGCCCGAATTTATAAGTAATAATAGCAAAATAATCCTTGGTTGATCGCTAGATGAAAAGCCTCGTTCGTTAATGCTTGTTAGTATCCATGGAAGAAATGTGTATATTGGTGTAGCCGGATGAAGTTCGTTTCTCTCACAATCACATTTTGTTGCAATTGCGGTAAGCATACCATCGCAAATTATTGGATTGCCACCTTCTAACTCATCGAACGTGACTGGAAAGTTGTGACGTATACATAAATGATCTTCATGCAGATTTTTTATCGTCTTACGACATTCATTATGATCGATTATGGTAACTGCAAGTAACATCCAGCGTGGTTTAAAAGTTCCCACCACACATTGGTCACCTTGTTGGGGAAGTTCCTTAGCCAGTCTCACTGCTTGCGCCCCGCCAGGAAATAAATGTATATCTTCCTGTAATGCGAGTACATAAAGTTGCAAATCTTTTTGATGAATAATTGAAGGAATTGTCACAGGTTTTGCATGCCGCCAAGACGACCGACCATAACCATAATCGACATAACCTTCCTCAGAAGTATGACTTTTAAACGGCACATAAGCAGTTAGTACTTTATATCTCGATATAATAGCTCCGAGACCATAAAATATCTCGTGAGGTTTCTGAAGGCCAACCATAACAGTTGCGCTTTGATAGTCTTTGTTAAAATTGACTGTTTCTTGCACTGCTCGTATCCACATTTGAGCTTCGTTTATGCCAGCACAAGTACGCGGTTCCCCAGAATTGCACGCAGCACTTGTATGTTCGCCGACCAGAGCAAAAAAAACACCTCCGCATACAAGCGCTGCACTGTGCGAATAATAGTCGCAATGTTTAAAGTTGCAAAATTCTTTTGGAATCGTTATGCACACATTATTCTTATCTAGATTCGGGTACGCTGATTCGCAATCTTCCCGCTTTAAAAGTTCAACTTCCCTCTCAACTATTTTGCTCGATCGATCGAGTTTATCTCCACCAACAACTACGCACTTACTTTCATTGCTATAATAAGTATATGGAATAGGCCATGCGGATGTAATATTAAGCTCGATTTCCTCTTCTAACAAAATGTATGCAAGTGGCGTAAATGCGGCCGACTGAAAAGGTCCCCTTTTATATGTTTGGATCCCCCGTGATTTTATCATATTAGGTACATTACCAGTTCTTGAAATCGAACCCTCTAAGTCACCATATTTTACGTAACAAGTCCAACGTTCGCCACTCTTAACTTGTTGGCTCGTTAAGACTGCATCTTTTGATAATATAACTCCAAAATTTGTTAGTGTACGATCACAATTTCTTTCGTGGCAGTACATTCTAACGAAATGTCTTGCCAAATGGGAATCCCTTTGAAATTTATTTAAATCGTCAACGCATTGTTGGGTTAAAACACACTGACAGTTTGCGATTATAATAACGGTCCCAAGAAAGCATTTCAAGTTTTCTAGCATTTTTTCAAACAAAAAAAAATTGAAATGAAGCAATTTTCAAATTATACGTAAGTAAGAATTTAAAATCAAAAGCAAGTCCAGTAAAAATAAAAATGTATATATTAAGTCGACAATTCAACGGACAGAAATTTCTTGAGCGGAGGACCAACAAAACAAACCCTACACACTGCACACCCCCCTGCCGAATTCCTATAGACACGAAAACCCTGCACCTGTACCTACGCTTCTACAGGTTTCACCTTCTTTTTTCAATACAAGTTATGGTCAAGGTAATGAGAATTAAAGCTAGCACGACGAGCGCGTATCAAATCAGGCGGGTGTGTAGTATCGACCCCAACAGCATTTGCCGCCATTTTCAAAATCTGAATTATTTTAATTCGTTAAATTAATTAATTACACAATTAAATTAATTAATTACACAACGTAGTAAACAAATTTAACACCATCGTAGAACTATGTTAGTGTTTTTTAATTTTTGTAACGCTTAGAAATATGCAACGGAAACTTTATTAAGTCAATATATTCATTCCCGATTAGCGCTAGATTGACAGTGATTTGCGAATTCATCTGCCGCGGTGAAAAGTCACATCTGCTAAAACTCCTTTTCCGAACTTTTGACCTCAAAAATATCAATTTTTTAGTCGAAAGCTCTAAACTGGTTTTAAAATTTTTTTTTTAGTTTGAATATTAAAAAGAAGCGGCCAAATGCTTCACATACTATTGTGAACAAAAATTAATGCGAATTCAATTACAAAATGAAATATTTTTATTTATTCTTCCACAATAATTTCATCGCCTCAATCGCCTTCATAACACACAAATAATATTTCTTATTAATAGTTTGACGTGGTTGGAAGATATTCGAAACACGCATCGCTATAATCAAAGCCGTCAAGAAACGCGAATCGTATGCTGTTAATTTACATATCATTATGAAAATCACATATTCAATAAAATAAGCGTGAACGAAAACAGTCCGGATTCTCTAGGAAACTAAATCTTTGAAATGGTAAAACCAAATGCAAATTCATAATGTCTTCGGCATAGCAATTACGGATCAAGCATCCATGTCATAAGCTGCGGTTTCAACCCATCCCTTTTTCGTAACTTTATTCCTAACCGTCATCGCGTTTATATAAGTACAAGGGACGTCCTCCGAATGGAAAAATCGTTAGTTACAAAACTTTTGTCCATTGTGAATGTGCTCCTGAAAGTAAATCGAATGACACCAACTCTTACGCTGGAGTTAGGAAAGGTTGCGGCGAATGTTTTCAAGAAACTGAAATCTGCTGTGGCTTGTGAGTTAGTTTTCAATTTGTAAATGATTCCGATCGTGAACATTTCAATAATGGAAGGCGTACAACAATAGGACCAACGAATGAACATCAGCATGTCAACGAAGAATTTATTGTTCATTTATATGCTGAATAATAACTTCTGTATGTTTCTCCAGTGAAGGGTGATAAACTATGCTTTTGGGGGAGCATAGATGTGCCGAAACCCTCACCTCCTTGTTTTGACCCCCGGCAAACTTGGCGACAAGTTTTCTGAAAATATAGCTTAGTGGTTGACTGAAAGAAACAGTCTTTTCCCATAAGCTATTGCTATGAAGGAAATTCTAACCAAAACCAGCTGGTAACTGGTTACGTAAAAATACGTTGATATAGTAATAGTTGAGAGCATGATATTGCCCGCCATGTGAGGTGTAACGCCCGATGCTAATATATCTTGAAGAAGGGTAGTCAGGTTCTGGTTAGCCGGGATTGTATGGTTAATCCGAAGGCAAGAATGACTATGTCGCGTAAGGTAAGGCTAAAGGTTTTATAGTCTAACATTAAGCTCCACGGGTGTCAGGAGCTCACTCACTATGTCACGTGTGCCTGCGGGTAGAGCTGACAACATTGGTTTACTGCAGATTGGTGCTTGCCAGGATCCTTCGGGGGGAAGCTTGCATACTTACATACATGTGGAAATTGCGGTGGAAGCATGTATGTTCAGTTCCCATTTTGAACGCAGCTGTTGACCAATGTGTGAGTCCTGACTGCTGAGTACAGCCCTGCGGGGGGTTGTGGTTTCGATCATTCCCAAAGCGAATAATTAGAGGTGATGATAGGCGTCAATATTTACTAGAGTGGGTTTATTGAGCCATACACAGTAAAGATATCTGGATTCTCCAGTGTAGCTCCAGTTAGACCCCTAGCTTATAGGGATTGTCTAACTCTCTGGAGGGCGCCGGTTACGCTAAATTAACCCGTGCGTCACTGAGCATCGTTAGGTTAGAGCGACATGGTAGCGCACCCACTTAAAACCTCTCAGACATCTGTTTCTGCAGTGGGTATAAAACGCCATATAAAGTTGTAACAGTAAATATAAAAGTTCTCTGGATTCATTTGATAATTCAATATAAAATAATACATCGGATAAGTTCATCTTAACATGTATGCGCAGTTAACATATTTTCCCACCATCGAACGAAAGTAGCGAAATAAATTTGTCCTTTGGTTTATAATATTCGCAACTTCTAGCTTATGTTCATCTGGCTGTGTCTACGTTCGTCTATGCCCCTCCGAGACTATTGATTATTAATTGAATGAAATAACTAAATAATAGCATTAGAAACAACACTCGTCGCTACAACTCTACTGTGCTAATAAATAAATTTTAAAACATTTTTCATCATCATCGATTACTTTTTTCATATCAAATATTGTTTGTAATAAAATAATTACTTTTTTATTTTTGAATACAAACGTTGACTATAAAGGAAAAAAAAATTTTCTTTTTTAAACTTCAAAATTTTTGTGTGAATTGAAAATTATTAGTGTTATACTATTTGTTAAAAATGTCTTTAATTAAAAACGAAAAGTTATTAGATGCTTTCCACGATAGCGTTGGTCTGACAAGTGTGAAGGACCTCTTCGAGTATTTCGCTCATCCGGAGGTTACAAGTTACTTTCTAGAGGAGCTGCAACGTATTCTAGTAGTTGGTGTAGATCTTGGAGTCATTACTCAATTCGATAAAACTCATTACACTTTACCTGCTTTAATTAATGCTTCGGATAACACGAATAAGCAAGTTGTGTGTAATGAGTACCAGCACAAAAATTTGTATCTTGGGAAGCGTTCTAATTTGAACCAGAATTTAAATAATCGTATTTATCATGAAGAAGCAGTGAACAGTCATAATTTGAGTTGGCAAAGTTACAACAAAGTTGAGGTGACTACTGAAGATAAGTGCAATGAAGATATAAAAGCAAATTCAAAATCAAATCCTTCATGTCCATCTCCGCCTGCATCTCCATCGCCATCCCGATCACCATCCCCGTCACCATCGTCAGCCTCATCTCCATCCAGAGGTCGTAAGCAAATTCAGCGAAGAAGATCTGCAGGCGGAACTAACCGTAATCGTCGCACTATCAGCCACCGCAAGCGAAACTCAGCCCAAAGTCGGTCGAAGATTCAGCGTCGCCGTCGTCGCTAAATGTAAATCTATGTGATTGCGTTAAAATAACTTCAATTGAAAATAAAATTAACAGAAAAAAGATCATTTAATAAAAACTGATTGCATCTAATAAACTAAATGCTAAACTCCATTATTTAAGAAAGCGGTGTTCTGTTCGGTTCATCAACAAGAACTAGCGCGTAGTCACATTCTCAAGGGTATGAAAAATTGGAAGAATGAGCAAAATTAGCTAGACTTTTAATAACAGTTTTCTCCATAAGTTTGTCAAGCACCTTAGTAATGGCTATCTGTCAGAGACGACTCCCTTTATAGTAATATGAGTTCAAAAAATATTTCATCATCTGACGCAGACCGATCACCGATTAAGTAAAATTCGAATTGAAAAAAATGAAAAGTTTTAGATTTTTCAGCTTCACCTAGACATAATTGATAAACCGTACCTTTCGTTGATAAAATTCTATATATTGTACAACATGAAGACTTAAGAATTTTTTTTATTGAATCTCCAGACATGTCTTGAGCCTCAAAATGAATTGTTCTTTGATAGTCGCTTACGATTCTCTGAAGTAACTTCATATATATCGAAAACAAGCTTTTAACTGCAATGGAGCAGTTGGATATATAGGTATATATATATCTACATATATATATATATATATACTCCATCATTTATTCAGCGTATAATTTAATAGATAATTTAGTACATAAAGGCTTTACCTTCAAGTCCCAATCCTTATGAAAGATTGGTTAGATATCTTTTTAAATTTAAATCAAAAATTAGATTAATCCAGGCACCGAAGGGCTTGAAGGATCCATGATAAAATTTAATTGATCAGAGATATATTGTTTTCAAGCTGACCTAACTTTGAACCAAATAATTATACATGAGAACACGTCATACGTGCGGCTGTAAACAGCGATATCGTGATTTTTCCTAAACTTAAAAAAAAAAAAATTTCTGTCCATACATTTATCCTTCCATTCACGCTGCTCTTGATGCTGATGTTGTCGATATGCTTCAATACACAAGAATGATTTAAAGTATTTTTAAAGCAAACCAAAATAAAAGAAAATTACCACTGTTGGGATCCGAAATAAAAACGCGAATACACTTATTTAACCAGTACGCTTTCTTAAGCGAAATTCCTTTATCGAATTGTCATTATCTGCCACTGCGAAGCAGTCGAGTTCATTTATAAGCACAAACGATTAGTGAAATCGAAGCAAATGTCAACTGCTTTAGCCTTCGACTCTTAGAAAACGACTAGACGTCATCGAAGCGACATTCAAGAATTTATAAAAAAGATTACTAGATAGAAGATAACGAAAGAAATATGAAAGTAGTACATTTTATATAAAATTGTATAACAGTTAACGTCGTCATAAAAATGTCTATTGCTGCAACGTAGTTAGGAAAAAAAATGTGCACAACATAGATATATAGGCGATAGATGAGTAGGCGAGTAGGTAAGAATGGCGACCACCAAGTTAGTATAAGCTGGTTCAAGTCTCAGTGCCGCAGAGTTTACTTTAGTCGTACCTGTAGCGAGCGCTTAGTCAATAAAGGCGTAACGCTTATCGAGTGGGGACACATCCACTAGGCTGCGACCACCAGCTCCTTATGTCTTTCTTTCTCTTCCCTTACTTCTTTCTGACTTGGTTTTGTTGGCACACGTTTCCGCAAAGTTGAAGAAGCGCGAAACTGGATCGATGATTGGAACTCTGCGAAACCGATATCGTTCTTCGAACTCTGTACCGCCATCTTGCAGAAAGATGTGGAAAAAGTTGAAGAGAATTATAGGAAATATTTTGCTTTATACACATTGTACAAATGTTCCTCAATAAAAGCCTTTTCCAACTGAAAAAATTATTAATCTGCTTGCAAATACCTAATGTAATAGAAAAATATGTATGGAACACATTGCAAGACTTTGAGAACGTATTTCTCCGAAAAAGATTTTTGAAAATGTATCATAAATCAATTCCATCAATGGTCATTTTCATACTCATCATCGAAGGATGAAGGGCATAATCATTTTTTTTGCAACGTCTAGAAGGAAACTTCACAAAAGCCGTAAAGTATACATCCTTGACCGGCGTCGAACTCTGAATCAATGTGAGCATGTCCGTCTGACCGATTGTGCGTTTATGTATTGTCTGTTGTAAACAAAAATGAAGCTATCGACTTAAAATTTGGTAGAAATATTGGAAGTTCTTGCACGCAGGCTGGTATTAAAAATAGCCGTATGTGTAGAAGGACACGCCCACCCTACCGCATAACTGAGAACACCTCTTTTTTTGAAGAAGAATAAAAAATTGTTATTTTGCCCATTGCTGATCAACTACAACAGATAAATCTACAAAAATTTGAACGTATATTCTGTGGATGATTTCTAAAAAAAATGGAAAAAATTACCTACACCTAGTCAATATTATAGAGTATCAAAATGTAATTTTTTTTTTCAATACTTTTATAATGCGCAGTAGCAAGCAAGTATATAAATCCTTCGCCAGGCGCGAATTTGGAATGCGCCTAAGCACGTCAGTCCGTTCGTCCACCCACGTGTCCGCCTGTCCAACTGTGTAATATCTGTGGTAAAACATTCTCTCATGAGCGAAAATGAACGTGCCGTCAACAAATTTGCAAAAGAATTTGGAAGTGACCCAGACTTTTCATAGGGCACGCCTATAACGCCCACATGCCTATACGACAAAACTCTTATTTTGAAAGTAGAAAAAATCAGCCGCACCCACACATTTTTATAGTATATACGGGTATAAACGATTCGATCGCGGCCGAATATAATTTTTTTACTTATTTTCAGCCGACTTTTTAGCAACATATTCAAAATAACATGCTGAAGTGTAGTATGTAGTTATTCAATTCTGCAATAACCACTCCCTGAAGCGCAGGGCCCTCCATATTAAAGATATCCTGGAAGAATAGCTTTGGCATTGCCATTTAAATAATTTTATACTATTACGTTTCCTTCGATCCCAAAAAAAATTGTGAACAAAACCGCTTCTTTTTAGGCTGTTCCAACCTTGAAAAGAAAAGCGCAAAGCTTCAAAGCGAAACAAATGCATAGGAGTACAAGAATAAACTAACAATACGCCAGGCAAGCGTAATTAGAAACGCTGCCGGGAGGAACGAGGTTTGGCAGCAACTGTCCATCTACATTCCAGCCATACAAACCTGACCGTTAGTCCGTTCGACCATTAGTAAGTGCCTAAATATGTTATGTGTTATTTTTATACCCTACACCACTTGTAGTGCAAGGGTATATTTCGTTTATCCGGATGTATGCAACGCAGAAGAGCTTGAGAAAAATCATTACGTGGATAGCTGTAAAGTGGCGTAGAGTTTTCAATGACGGACCGGGACACACTATATTCTTCTTTTTACTTGTTTAATTTTTCCGAAATGTTTCAATCATAGAAATTTTGGCTTGAAACGTATACAAACTTTTATAGCCATCGCCCTTAAAGTATGGGTGTAACAGATTTGAGCGGTTGCATGTGCTACATTCAGGGGGACTTTAGATAAACTTATAATTTTATTATATCAAACTGGTCGGGAGCACTTTCTGAATCACTCTAAATTTGTCCATCCGTCTGTCTGATATAGGTTCATTTATTTTTGTGCTCAACCTATGCATTGGATCGAGCCTTTTTTACGAGCAATTTTAAATGGAATGATATTATTTTCGACCCTCATCAAATGTGAACATATTTATACAAACAACTAACCTTTGTACGCCAACAATGTCTAATTTGTAACCGCAGGTAGTGAAACGGGGCCATCAATTTAGTGGGTTAAATTTAGAGCATATTGATTTCTTTCTTGGACTTTCTACTACATAAGACTAGCTTTTATATGATAACAAAGATATAATTTTCATTTTGTTGGCGAAACTCGCTATGTAGTTAGATAGAATTCTGATATGCAAAAATTGTTTCTAGTTTTTATTAAATTTCTAATCCATGGTTCGCACAGTACATTTATCGACTATTTAATAGTCGATCTTAATCGGATATAATATATTAACGCATTCGCAGAATGTTATAGCATCTGTTTTCATTGCAAAGATACAAAGTGACGTAAATGCTATAATATTTGAGTTTTAAAGTCAATTATTTTTCATTTAATTTTGTACAAGCTTGTGGTTTTTTAATTATGCACTATCGACTCTATCTAACTCATTCTTTAGATCTTTGCACAATATTTTGTTTTTTCTCTATCTACTTGAAAATTTACTTAATATGCCTTTAATTTCGTAGATTTCTGTACACTGGAAAGACAGGGTATTTTCTCATTATCCCTTCTTTTTCTTCTCATGTTTTCTGTTATATGAATGCTTTGTCATTTACGTCATCCCAATCGAAAAATGTGATGCAAAATGACGCAAATGCTATAGCGTTCGCTATATACTAATGTGTCCAAAAAGTAAGACCAATTTACGTTTGAGTTCTCTATCCACAATGTAGGGCTCTCTTTTTGCAAATAACTTCGCGTAAACGACGCATTCCGCGCAAGGAACATTCCCTGTCAACAGTTTGGCCGGCCGGGCAGAAAGAATTCGTAGTGCACAACACAACGATAATCGATGAAACCTGTTAACGTGAAATTCACATTTGAGGGTCTTTGGCGGGGTTTTCCGATCTTGGCTTACAGCATCCGCACAGCACAGCACCCGCTCGACTGATCGATTGTTTTCAGGGTCGTATGTCTCAACTCCCGGAACAATACGTTTGATGAAAGCTTGATAGTTGGAAATCATTCTTCCACCGACCCATAGTAAGCATTGGGAAAACATACGTCTTGTGTCATATGAAACCAAGTAAATGACGCAAATGTCACAGATGTCTGTCACAGTGTTACCAATTTACAAAAAAGTATTTCTGATATTTGATATACCTGCGCCATGCGCATCTGCGCATGTTAGTCTTACTTTTTGCACACGGTACTACAGCGGTTAAAATTATCCTACCTAATGTAACTGCCATTAATCCGATTTTCGATACCACAACTAATTTAAAAATAAATTTCCTGTCAATATTTGTATTGTCCGTGAACATGTTAAAATTATTCTTCTTTATAGAGTATACTAACCGAACCGGATCTCATCCAAGTCGTTCTTTGTCGATGATGAGTTAACGCTATTCAAAGCATTTTGACATCCATTACCACCGAAAATGTATGTACCTTTGGTTTTTACATCATCCTTCTTTATATCGCTTTGCTGAGAAATTTTATTTGGCAAACATTTGTTATTGCTATTGTTATCATTTAATATCGAATCGGTAGTATCCTCTACCACTTTATCAGTCAATTTTGTTTCATGTGAACTATTTCGATATAATTTACGAGCGGATCTTAGGAAACTTAAAAATTTTTTATCACTTGTCGTAGACTTTAAATTACTTTTGTAGCTGGTATTCACATAGATACCGGAATCGAAGAACAAGGTTGATGAGCTGGGTACACTTTTCGCATTATCCGGTAATGTGTTCGTTCCTAATTTAACATTATTATTAGGTGGTACTGAGGTATATCTATCGATAAGATAAAATTCTTTAAGTGGATTAGATTTTTTTTGACTTATTGGCATAAAGCTGTTATAGTTAGTTAGCTTATTGTAACGTCTACGACTTGCAGCTGACTTATAATTCGAATTTTGCAACTCTTTATGTGTAACAGAACTGGCACTGCGCGTTAGGTTTGTTTGATGATTCCTTTTCGAAGGCACATCACTTTTATAGGCATTTAGGCCAGTGCAAGATTGTTTGCACCAATAAATATTATTACTACCGAAATAATAACGCCTACGAGTATCCGTTTTATTGGATGCCGGCACCCTATTAACAACGCGATTTGTGGTCACAAATTTCTTAGACGAACTATTTGCCAATGTTTTATTAGGTTTTATAGCACTTTCATAAGAATCTTTCAGTTTCTTATCATCATCATCATCATCATCATCATCATTATCTGCTTCTTCTTTTTCTTCTTTACAGTTATCCGTATGTTTAGCCAAAGCTTTTCTACGACCACTAACGTTATTGGTTGCAGTTTCGGTAGTTGTTGTTGTTGATGTTATATTCGATGTTTCACCACGAACCGTTGACGTTGTGGTCGCTGCTGCTGGTGTGTTTAAATATGAATTGCTTTGGATGAATACACCATCACAAGTTATTTTAATTGTTGTCACCATGTTTTCTTATAATAAACATATTTAAATTTTTATTTATCTTTCTCTCTTGAATTTTTACCGTTAAATATTTAAATCAAGTTCAGTGTTAAACATTTTCCTTGAAAAGAAATCAACAACAACAACTGTTTGCTTATATTTTCTCTTATTGTGTTTTTAAATAAATAAAAACAAAAAAGTTTCATAATTTTTATTGCAAAACAAAAAAAAAATGCGAATTCGAAAACTTGTTCTTAATTTATATCGTATTTATTGCACATTTCCTAATTTTTTTCAATATTATCCACTTGAATGCAACCCATTAACCAACTTATTATTACTAGCAATAAAGGAAAGCCAAGTCAAGGAATGGTAACAAAAATGAAGCTAGAAAACCATTATTTAAGATTTAAAGCGAATCTTAGATACCCGCCACCTGCATTTTTTTCTTGCGGTTAGTTTGATAGAGAGCAACAATAATATTTCTGTAAACTTGAATGCGGAAAAATTTTTTTTAAAACTTTGTGTATACCACCTATCTGATCAACATAGTTTTTTGGCAAACCATTTGAGGACTTATGCGATTGCGGAATAAGTACCGATATTGTCCCGTCCGTAAAGGTCAAGTTATCGAAAAGACTTTTTGTTATCAACTTAACGAATATGAAAATGAAGGTAATGGTCTATAAGGAAGTAGATAAGATATACATGAGAATTTTTAAATAAACCTCATATCAGAAAGTTTGTAAAAAGTTATCAATCTCGCCTTAGATACAAGTATTGTGCGCTGTGAGCAGGACCATAAGACAAATTTAAGGTAACTTGATACGTCCTTATAGCCCGTACATAGGTAGCAGCAATACTCTTCCATCCCACACAGTCCAACCTTAAGGCCTTAAGTGATTGATTTCAAAGGTACTTTTGAGGAATTAAGGCCCAATACAAGTGGCCACGCTCATATTCTTTGATGATTTTTAGTGAACAAAACAATGATTATCAACAAAACACGATTGCCTTGATCGAACTGTCTAAGGCTGCGAACCTCTTCAGGGGGAGAATTAAAAAAAAATAACACAAGGGAAAATGAGATATAACTTGAACGTGTGACTATCTTTTTACCAAGTAAGTTAAATTATTATAGTGGGCAACGGATTACCATTAAATAGCCTATACCACTTTGCTTAATCAAGTTATGCATATAACGATTTTTCAACATAAAGCGTTATATGGGAAACGGTCGAAAAAATGTTCAGATCCGAAACACTTTCAATAGAGTTCGTGTTTGGACCAAAACACGTCTATGTGCCAAAGATCATCAAGACATTTCAAAAGCTGCGATTTGAAAATTGAACAAAATACATAGACAGAAATCGGGCGGGTAGACAGACAGACAATAAATGATGTGTCAATCTCAAGTTCTTCGTCGTGTTGTTTACTGCTGCACAACAAACTTCATAGAATCTTGTAACACAACGAGTGTAGAGTATGAAAACCATAGAGTCCAACCTGAATTTGTGTGCTCACCTCGCAGGGAAGTGAATTAGTTAAGGTTATCCAAAAATTTTCTGAATTTAGTTTTTTTGATTGCATAAAGGATTTTCTCCAAACCGCTAAAATAACGATAATAACGTTTTACTTAAGTGATTAGTCATCCATAGAATATGCAAACTCTGCAAAAGACAACAATTTAAACGAAAAAATTATCAATTATTAACAGAGATTGTAGAGAGCTTTGTGCAGGACATCTGCTTCCTTGTGTATTTCATTTATTCTCACGCATTACAAAAAACTGCTTCATTTCAAAGATCCGTCCAGAAATTTAGGAATAATGTGGAAAATAGATTCTGGTATCAAATCTGAAAGAATGCAATGTAGTCTAAAGACGCATGTTGTTTTTCTTCAAATTGTAGTTTTCAAAATATTTTGGTTTTTACACACTTATACTTTAGCTTCGCTCTGCAAGCTATTCAGTTAGCTTGATAGATATATTCGCTCCTTTATGCAGGCAAATCTTATAGTTATGTCATACCAAGATGTCCTCAACTTACCCCCAACACCATCTGTGCGTACAATTTTATAGGATTTGCAGAAATCAGTCAACTTTCAGTTTTGTACCTTGAGACATACTAGCGTTTACACTAATGTACTAGCGAGTAGAGTATTTATTTCTTTTAATAAAGTTGGACTGAAAATACTTTGGGGAATTAAGATCTTCTTAAATCGCAAGCTTAATTCGGCATTTCGACTCCGTCAAATTTCAATTCAATTTTCTCTCTTAAGACTTACTCAAGAGACTACTTCAACTATCCCAACTGCTACCAGCCATTTTTACTTCCAATCGCTACAAGTTGGTTAAGCAGTAAAAAGGCAAAGCCGTTTCCACTTTAAAAGTTTTTTGGATTAAAGTATTATTGTGGAATTTTGGTTTTTTCAAGATTGCCTTAGTTTTGTAAGTTTGCCTCTGCATGTCGACTAACGATGGATACGGCACATCTCTCCTCTATCTCCTGCCTGTCAATTTTTTCTGCCTTTTTAACTCTTCTAAGATATACACAGACGGACGAAGAGATAACCATTGTTAAATCGCTTGTGAATGCTCTTCCCAATCAAGAACATACATATATCCTTGTTCAGATGACCTATTCATCTATTTTATGATGTTACAAATGGGATAACAAAATTTGTATGATGACAGGTTACAATCAAGCATTCTTCAGTAGCGATTACAAGAAGAAAAAAAGAAGAAAGAAAAAATAAATAAAAGCTAAAAAGTAACTGTTTTCTTTTTTTGGTTTATTTCTTTATTTCTTAATTAAATAAATAAATAAAAGGAACTGGGTGTTATGACAAACTATTGCTGTTTTGTTATTGTGCAGCAGTGTTCGGTGAGTGAGTGAGGTGTGCTCCAGTTTAGGTTAAACTGTATAAAGACTGAAATAAACTAATATGTGTATGTATATAAGTATATGTGTTAATGTATGTATATACAAGACTAAGTGTGAATATGCCTTAATGTGGTTAGTTGTTATTGTTGCGCTTTTCATCAAAACATGTATGCATATATATATATATATACACAAAGAAGGCTAATTTCAAATTCAGTTACAATGAATAATGTTCGTACTACATACATGGAATAGTGACTTAAACGCAAACTGTCTTTGTTTTCATCGTTTTCTTTTTTCTACCGACTGAGTGACTTACTTAATAAGATTGTGTTGTGTGTGAACAAATTTTTTTGCTGTTGTTAAAAAAATCTACAATCATTAAGCTTTTATATTAAGTGGGAAATGTTAATATAAAGCCAAAAAGAAAGGTAGACTTCTAATTAAAAGATTTTTTTTTTGTTCTCTTGAAATAATTTTTATGACTTAATTTAAGTTGAAAATTGCGAAAGCAGTCTATATGTTTATCGCTAGATATATTCCATCTGCAAGCATTGAACGCTTTGCATGGTCGTATCATGGGATCTCGCTTAAGATTCGCTTCCTTAGAGTTTGCGTCTTAATGCTTGCTATGCTTGTTCGCGTTTCTTTCGATGCTTTAAACTGCAAGCAACTGTTGCAAGTTATCCAAACTCTACCAATAGGAGATAAGGCGTATTTTCAATTTTTTCTTATTAGATTATATTTTCATAACTATCTTCTATTTTTTTTTCTTAACTTGTCAATTACGGCAGAGTTCACCTTTCTAGAAAATTTACTTTTGGAGAAGAATTTTGAAGACAACATAAACTTTATAGGCTGGCAATATATGCTGCCGTAGATATGCAACAAAAAATGACATCAAAATTGCCAACAATGCAGAGAATATGGAAGCTGTACCCAAGGCTCCTATTGAATATAAAATATACGAATGGCGCGCAAGTCCCCTAAGCTGTCTATCTGTGTGAGTAATTTATGTGATATTTGTAAAATAACTGGTTGCTTCTGACATTTGTTTCATAGCTGGTCCATGTACTAAGTCATATGTACTCTGTAAGCAGCGTCCCAAAGGAACATTGTCAGGAACGAGTGCAACCGCATTGTGTAGTAAGTAAGGAGCGCCGCATACTACATTTGTAGGGTGATAGATCATATTTTAATGGCGCTTGGCGTATGATAGCAGCTACAGTAAATGCTTGATAACACATATACACTCCTCTGAGTATAATCTACCCCCTGCATCTCTTTCGACGCTTGCGGTCACTGTATTCATAAACTTGTAAGAGACACCTCACAGTGCAAAAAATAAAAATTAACACTCACACATTAACTACGTGATCTTCTAATCGGCTTTCAAACACCAGAACAGGAACAGAAGCCCAAATTTGTTGGAGTTTAGAATACATCTTTAATTCCGCGCGCTTCCCTACACTGCAGGAAAATGGACTGCAAAACAGCAAAATTTTCTTGTTTTGGTTTCTACGAACTTTCTTCGACAAGCACGACGAAGTTCAATTCATTTGCAGACGGCTTAACACTTCGTTCGACTACTTCGAAAACGATAAATTTTGAGAAAATCACCATTGGTCAGTTCTGTACGACAATTTTTCAAAAGTGTTTATCGCTTGATAGATACGAGTTGCATTTCTATTTTCAAATTTTGAAGTAAATCGGTTCTTGCAGAATACAAGGTCTGAAACCTCAATGACTTATATAAGCAAACGTCCAGTGCTTTACATAGGCAAAGCGCATGTAACCAAGAAAATGTAACTGTAACTATATGCTATGCGCTATTTCCAACACAAAAAAATGATATTGAAGAATTCAATCTGTCAAACAGCTTTAAGGACCGTCTTTTTCAAGCCTGACTAAATTTTATTTAGCACCTCAATCCATGGTGTCAAGAACACGCATAATCAAAAAATCAGCTTGGGCGTCTTGGTTATTCTATATATTAATGTTAGTTTAATTTGCTGGCACTTTGTCCAAGCCATCTGCTTTTGACCATTTCAGGCAGATATTCTTAGTTGAATGCAAAAAATAAAGCAAGTCTACGCACTACAATAGACTCAGAATATTGAGTAGCCGCATAACAGACAGCCAAGGTGCTTAATTCTCTTACTTGTTGATAGCAGTTTTACACCTGGTGGATTTATATTTTATTAAACACTTGGCACCACCAATGTTAAAGAAAAAAATGCAGACGATGACATGAAATATTTTCATTTCAGTTTTAATTACTGGCAATTAGAGTGAGAAATGATAGAAAGTGTATGGTGCAGGCACATCAGACATTTGCCAAATGAAAATAAAAAGCACTATTTTATCAAAGAGAGAAGTGTGATGAAAATTGTAAACTATTGTCTATTTCTTTACGTGGGTGTTTATCCGCTCTTAGGATTTTTATGTGACTTATTTTCTGACTCATACTATTTATTACACTTTAAAATGAAAACAAACTTTCTTTCGGTTTAGCAATTACTTTTGCTATAACCTAACCGCAAGAAAAAAAAATGTATTTTGGCTCCAAATCTAACAACTTGTAATATCAATGACTTACAGCAAAACTTGCTTTTATCCCAACAGCAAATAGCTTTATCTTATCTTTTTTTTCTTTTGAAAAACAGCTGTTTTTTATTTACATTTTAAAGAAAAACCCCCAAATTGGTGAAATTTGTAAATTTTTGGTCGATAGACAGAGATAAACTTTTTACTGCCTTAGCCCACTCAACCGCAACATCCAAAAAAATAAAAATAGAAATTAAAGATTTATATTACCGAACATAGTGAAGCGGTCGCTAAATCGAATTGCAAAGAAAAACAGAAAAAAATTAATTAAATTCATGTTTTTGCTGCTCCAAAGACTGCTGAAAAGTTTCGTTCATGCGTGCAAAAACAATGACGTACAAATTTGTTGAAGGGGTTTTTAAGAGACCGCATATTAATTTGGTTGAGGACAACATCGCAATGTTGTAATAACAAACATTTTATAAGCGATTATAACAGTGAAAGTTTGTGAGATTTTGGGTGATTGCTGTGTACATTATCACAGGGCTGTTAGTGCGGTGTTTCATAAGTAGTAAGCATATTAAAGTACATAAAGAAGATTGGCAAGATAGATTCCATTAGCGTAGAAAAATATTTTTTATTTGAAAAACAAGCTGGATAAGCATGATAAAGTAAGAAAGAAAAAGAAAACTACAAAATCATAAATATTTGCGTGAGCATAAATATACGTATTGTGTGTTTATGCGTATAATATATGCAACCATACCAAAAATACATTAAAACGTAAGTAACAGCATAAGTGATAAAAAAAAAAACTACTTTCACTAAGTATATGAAAAGCGGCGCATTTCTTTACTTTCAATATACGCAGACCATGAAATGTTTATTAAAAAAGTAAGAAAAAAGAGAAAAACATTGTATTACGGACTATAGTGTTAATAGTTTGTTTTTTTTTTTAGGAGGGGAAAACTAAAAAGAAAAACGTTTTATTTCATGTTATCTTAATAAAATAGTTAGTAGTTTATGCGTATGTATTTGTGTGAGCCAATAGGCGACAAAACGTAGACGATGACTAATGCAATAAATAACAAACCAACGACAAAAATAAAAAAATTAAACGTAAACACTTAAAAAGAAATTAGCAAACAGTTGGAAATCACAATAAAATCAAATTATTCGCATGTATATATATATTTGCTTTAATAACTTCACTATTATTAATATTTTTGAACTTTATTTTTTTGCCTAAACTCCGCTAGCGTAAATTTTATTTACTTTTAAGCCTTTAACCGTTAACGTTTTGCTTCGTTTGTTTTTTAATTTTTATATTACAAGCACTCGAAAGCGTTTACGTGATGTCTTAACCAAGATTTCAAGTTAACTGGTTGATGTTATTGTTAATAATTTAGTTAAGGTATAAAACACGCTATGTTTGTTTGCTTTAAATAGTAGTAAGGGGGAATAACATTTCCACTCTTTTGCTCTGTTTGTCTCTCATTTACTCTCTTCGTCGCTCGAGACTATCTATCTGTCCATTTGTAATGTTGTCATTTTTTAACCGGCTAAAACAAAAGCGTTTAAAGTTTTTTTCCATTTATTTGCATTTACTTAAATATCTATATCCTCCGTTGAACAAGGAAACAAACAAGAGAGGAGTGTAACCACATCCCCCCATGTTTCAAAAACCAAAAAAAAAAAAATTGCTTCCTGCTGTCAATTGATTTACGCTTAATTTCGTTTTTCCCCTGAACGTTCAGCTTTCTTACGAAGTCTCTTTTTAGGGGCGCCGTCTATTTCGAATTCCACTTTTGAAATTATAATGCTTGTACTTTTTAACACGGCAGTTAGTATATGCCATGCTAACAATCTTTGCAATGATTGTTAGTATCTCGAAACGTAAACTCCGAAGTTCATGCGTAAGAATTGAGTCGCGTACACATCCCCGTGCATTACAAAGGCAGTACGCTATTTTTGCAAACACCCTTTCGGTCGTGTGGTTGTGGTGTACTTTTAGAATCAGAAAAACTGGTTCGATATCTATAGAAAACGCGTCGCAAAAATTCAACAATGACGAACACACTCGTTGAACGTAGAGTATATGTGAAATGAAATTAGTTTGTAATGAAATGACTTTTGTCTCTTTATTTCTATTTCAATTATTTACAAAAACCCGCTCTTTTACAGAGTCCTTTTTTACACAGTTTTGAAATAGCACGGTTCACAAATATATTTTTTACACAAATGATGGCAGTAGTCGAAGGTGAATTTCAGCTAGTAACGACTGATTTAATTCACGAAATCTTGAAAATACACTTTTTTTACAAGAATTTTTTGTTCCAGCACGAATCCAAAAACAAATTTTTTTATAATTCTAATTTGGCAATGTCTCATAGAAACTTATGTGCACAGCAACAAAATTCAATTGGGGGAATAATGTGATCAGAAGTCAGTTGGCTTTTGCCCACACATGTCATAGTAATATGTGTTAGTTAGAGTTGGGAAATTTTATTTTTATTCTTAATTTCCATTTAAATTTGTACATGTTGTATTTATGGACTGAATTTTCCCTTTCATCTCATATTTTTTATTTTATAAAGTGTAATAAGGATTTCTTCGTTACTTTTTTACACGGTTTTCTGCGGAAATATTCGAAGTTTTTTCATCTTACACCATTTTCCAAAGTTGTAGAACATAATCCCTAAATTTACCATAGGTTACATGTATTTTTTACACGATTTTTTGTGCACGGATTTTTAAGGAATGCATCACTGTGTATAAAAAGAGTTGGGTGTACTTACTTAGCATAAATTTTGCAATTTTACTAAGTGGATTTATACAACCAAAACTTGTATTATCTTCGAAATGAAGAAATTTACATAGCAGTAAAAATCAGTTTGAGAAAATAAATTAAACCAGATTAATTAAATTCAAAAAATTTGAGTTAATTATTTTATTATATTATTAAGTAGTATTTATACTTTCCCTTGTAAGGAAATGCATCCGTAAAGATGATTTTTTCACAATGGCTCGTAAAATTAATAATGCAGTGAAACAACTTATTTACTTAAATTTATGAATATATTTGAGTTTTTACTAAAATTGCAATTTAAGCTGCAAATTGTCATTGCTTCTTACTTATGACGAATATACTCGCCATAACCTAAAGTATACTCGTCAAAAACAGTGTCACATGTCCAGGAAAAATCATGTTGAACAATCGCTTTTATTGGAAAGCTTTGTGTATCCGCCATTTCTTCTTATTAACCTCTCAAGATTTTTTCAAAAGAGACCAAATTTTATGAAAAAATTATTTAGTGGACGAGTCGGTTCGTTCCTAATTTTTTTTTTTTTTTTTGAAGTAACGTGAAATGCGTTGCCTTTTTTTTCGGGGAGTGCGTAGAAACCCGTAGCCCTTGCAGCTATCGATGGAAAAAAATCCACGTCCTCGCATCGCATTTAGAATCGAACGTTTTTGTTCAGTGCTGCTAATAAAGTTGGCAATACAAGGCCGAACGTTGCTCCTTCAATTGTACCTTCTAGTACAAATTTGCAGCAGACACTTTACGATCAAAATTTCTGCGTATATTTTATGAGTGATTCTAGAATACCTGCACAAAAATTGGAAAAGTCGCCCACGTCCAATTATTTATTTTGACTTTTTTATAAGCTTTTATTTCACTTGCTCCAATCCAAACGGCATTTTTAGCAATTTTAAATGTCCCAACAAGGTGAAATTTTCCACACACCTTTAACTAGGATGACAATGCAGTGAGGAACAAATAATTTATAAATACGCAAAATTGGCGGTCGCCACGAGGGAAATCAAATGGAAAGCTATCGATCGACATTTCGGAAACTTTTAAATGTCCGAGCAAGCTGAAATTTTGCACGCACACCCTTAGTTACGAAGACAATGCGATGTAGTACAGTCAAAATGACGACATGACAACTGAGTACTAAAATACAAGACGGACAGTAGGGCGGATGGACAAACAAGTTCAGAATAAAAGATGGATAATGGAAAATAAATCTTGTGTGGCTACACATAAATACAAAAATATTGGGACGTGTAGAAAAAACTGATTCTACAATTTTTTATTAGGGATCTCGTGAAAAGTGAGGCTTCGAATGGCAACAACGTCTGCTTTTTGTCCGGCGTATATAAATACTTTTGAATTTTAGGGACAATTTCTGATTTATCACGCCACGGGTGAGCATAGTATGTTCAAATTCAAATTTAACTTCTATCATTTGAGTTAAATTTCAATTTTCTATACCATCATCTGGAATTATATACCACGCACCAGATGGACAGGGCTACATCGACGCACAATTTTTATACATACATTTGATCCTAATGTTACAAGCAGAATGACAAATTTACAATACCCTCTTTTCTCATTCTCCAAATGTGGACATAAAAACCTGTAAAGTCACAAGTTGAGTATCTAAAAAGCATACAGAGAATGTAAAACACTATTAAGTAATAAGCATTTTTCGAGTTTAAAGCCCAAACGAAACGTTAGACATCATGAATCAATGATCTCTCAAGCAAGGTGTTTGCTACTCTAGTAAATAAACACATGGCCCGCAATTTGTTTGTCGTTGGAAGGTATGCACACATTTTACTCTTATAATAGCATAAAACATAAAAATCTCTCTTGTTTTTGTTGTTGCTATTACTGTTGTTACTGATTTTTGTGCTCATTTATGTTATTTGATTTGTTGTTGTACACTACTAAAAATAGAATTTCAGAACATAAATACCAACGATTGCAAAATATGCTGCCATAGGAGAAATATGTAATATGTATATGTATATGTATATATATATATATATATATATATATGTATTTATAAATGGATGTTGTGTTATGTGCTCAAACATGCATATGTATGTACATACATACATACATACATGCATACATTAATACATACATGCATGCATCCATACATACATACATATACACGAACGTAAAGCGTAAAGCGTTTGCATAGTTTTATCTTTATTGAGTGTGAGCGTATGTTTTGCGGGAATTTTTATAGATTACATACGTATATGGAGCAAACACACAAAAGGCGCAAAAGCAAAAGAGAGCAATGTGTTAAGGGTAATACGTTAATGTACGAGCTTGTGTAGCTTAGTATAGAGAAGAAGAATAAAAAAGACGAAAATGAACGAAGCAAAAGTATTGGTGAATGAATATAAACAAAAACACCTTATGGACATAATGACATCTTCAATTTATTGTTTTATTGGGAAATTGAATTAATTCCTTCCCATTCACAGTTGGCCAAAAACCCGAAAAAATTTACAAAATTAGTACAAATATGGAATTTTAAAAATTAAACGCTTTTGCTCGAGTGTTAATACTAGCGCTAAGAAGTTAGCTGAAGATGTAGTATTCGCCCCGCTAAAATTGCTTGTTTCATAAAACGCGTGCAACGTAACTGATATTTCGGATATAGATAACATAGATATTGATATTTGAACGACGTAAATTTCGCTTCGCGTTTGCAAGCAATAAGCCACGAAATCGTTAGAAATTGACTTTTAACTTGAAAACTATGCAATTCGCATACGTCCGTCTGTTTCAAGCAAAAGCAACCATGGAAATAATTTTCAGCTTATGCTGGGAAGCTTTACCGTATTCCGCATATTCTCCAATTTTGGCTATTCATATGTATATTGATTCAGTCATGTGTAGCATAAAAGTTGTGCGAAAATGTATCGAAGTCTATTTCGCCTCCAAGCCAGAGAGTTTCTGCCGCGAGGGCCTTCATAAGGTAACCGATGAATGGCAAAGGTCATAAATAATGATAATGCATATTTCGACCATTACGCTTTGTAATAACCATATTTTAAATAAAGTTGAATTTTATCAATAAACGAAAGGAATTTACTTGTACACCTATTAACAAAGCTGTCGACGAATTACGGAGATGAAAGTTAGCTTTCACTATTGCATTGTACCGTTCTTGCCGAACAGCTGTGCATGCTGGAGCGAAAGCAAAATTTTTCATACGTGATTAGCCCTCTAGTTACTTCGCTATTGTAAGTTTTACGCTATTTCCTTCCCATTTTCGACAAATAAACAACTTTAACCTACACAGAAGTTAACTTAATTCAAATTCAAGATATTTTTTTACTCTTGTGAAAATGGATTCCTTTTTCCCGAATATTTTTGCTTTTCAAGGTAATACTTCGTATCCGCTAAAACAACGAAGAGCATTAAGTATAAGAAAAATAACACTAAAAATTAAAGGCAGATAACAAAATGATTTTTCAACATGCCAGAGCTCGTAAACAAACTATTTTTTTTTACGATTTTGTCGTCAACATTGATTTATGCCAATAACTTACTCTTACCTATTTTACTTTCCTTGTGTGATGATTAGCTTATATGGTGTTCCTGTTAATGTAGATCAAGCAATTAAAATATGAGCTGTGTCAACGATAATAGCATCTTCATAACGTCGATAATCTTAATTATTCACCCAAAAATTGTCCAGCAATAGATAAAAATTCGGATAACACAAATTTCCATGCTATACGTGCCGTCAACTAAGTAGTTCTTCAAAAAAAAAATTAAAAACGATGGAAATTAATTCATTTAGACAAGGCATAGATTTCCACGACGACGCATATTGAGAAATTGCTTCGAAACGAGATGAGATGAACGAATAATTAATAGTGGAGATATTATTAGAATTCTTAAATTTTTTTTATCTGTAACGCTATAAAAAAGGTACAGAGCTTCTGGTACAGAGTGTGCTAAGATTGTGCGGGTATATGTGACCCTTTCATATCGAAGCTTGTCTGTCCATTTGTTGTGTCCTTTCTGTCTTTTACTTTTATACCCACTTGTAGTACTGAGAATACTAAATTTGTGCGTGTTAAGATAGGTCCGCCTGTTATTATACCGATCGATTCAGAAAATGATTTCGAATCGATCTAAGCCTGTCTGTCCGCCTACCTGCCGGATGTCCGTCCATGTACATTTGTGTTCAAGCTACACGTTACAATTTTTGAGAAATTTTGATAAAATTTGGTATACGGATGTGCTTTAGCCCAAGGACGAACACCATTAAAATGGTTTGAATCGGTTCACTTTTTCGACTACTCCCTATATTAAGTTGTTTTGAAAAAGCGTTATATTGAAAAAAAGGCAATTTTCAAAACTCTCGATATTTCGGCATTTTAGTTTGATGTCGATACCTTGCTCCAGTTGGAAATATTTTTAATATCGATCCTCATATAACAAAAAGTTTGAATTTTCATTCATGAGAAAAATCAGATCATCATACTAACTGTAAATCAACCTTATCGAACCACCAAATATGTCTAGCATATAATATCCTCCAATATGCCGCCTTTCATACAGAGTATACGTTCGCATAAAAATATTGTATAGCTTTTGGTATATCATTACCAAAACGAGTGAATAACTGTATTAGGCGAAGTGGCGTAGGGTAGCTAATAGTCGGCCTTGCTTGACTATAATATTCTTACTTTTTATTAGAGATTTATATTCAAATAAGGATGAAGCAAGCAAAGGTTTGCTTAAGGAAAGAAAGTTAATCTTAAATTTGCTAATTTCGCATTTGCTCTTACAGTTTTCAATCAGTTTTGGTCAACAATTTTCCTTGGTTAAAACTTTGATATTAAGCTCATTTAAATCAACCCAATATTCGTTCGCAGCTATTAAATAGCAGTAACTGAGCCAAGAATATAAACAAAATATTTTTTGAAATCTGCGACTTCTTTTTATTTTATAATCTTGGAAGGTTATTAAACAAAAGAATATAATTTTCCAAACACTCTTTCCTCTTTCTTGCTATTTAGTGGCGGATATAATGAAAATTCACTTCAAGCAATTAAAAAATAATTTCTCTTTCTGTCAGCGAAACATAATAAATATTTTAATCATCTTTAATAAAAATGTAAACGTCTTTGAAAACGCAACGACGACGCCGCAGTATTTTTAAATCGCATTCCTTTAAAGACTTTTACAAAAATATTCTAAATGTTTATGTATGGGCGCGTCCGCCGTTAACATAACATGAAATCGAGACAGAGAAAATGAATACACAGAGATCGTAAAGAAAAACGAGTAACATATTTAAGGCTGTTACTAGCTATAGAGATGTCCTTCAATTAACGATAGATAAATATAAGTTTGTATGCATCATTATAAGGAAAGTTTAAAAGAATTGATAAAATAGCATCCAAAAGAAACCATTGATATATTTGCGTACTATGTAAACCAAATATTTTAATAGCAAAAGCACACCTGATAAGAAATTATTAACAAAACTAGCTTATGCACTCTTTCTTTCTCCCTCACTCTCTTATCTCTTATTTTTATGACTTACCGTAAATTTAATCCAAGAAAACTTTTGGTCTGCTCCTCTTACTACTTTCAACTTTTACTTATTCCATTTGACTTTCCCACATTTCACCTCTTAGCTTAATAGGTTTTTTTCCAAGTTTTGTTATTTCAATCAAAGAAGATTTCACTTTTTCTTCTCGAAACACTGGATATATTTTCTTTTCATAACATGAATAAATATACGATTTTGTTTTCACTTGTTTCGTAATGTAACTTTTTTTTTTGCCTGTCTTCGCTCATATTTAAAATTTTTTTTTATTTTTTCGTTACTATATTTTCGTAATTTCTTTCGTGGAATTTTTAGAAAAAAAATATACACTTTTTTGCATTACTTTTCCAATACTTCTTTTACATTTTTCTTATTTCCCTTCATTTATACCAACTCACATAAATGTACTTACACATGTACATACGCAAAAATACAAAAATTCCATATTTTTCTATCGTTTTGCAATCAATTTTAACATAGTGCCTTATTAGGCATGTGTTAGTAGACCACTTTTATAATATTGCTAAAGCCATCACATTTGTAAGGATATTGTTTTTGTTAAATTTTGTGATAAATATATAAATAAAAAAAAATATTTTTTTCAAAGAATTTTATCCAATTTTTTTCTGCACAAATCGCCACAAACATTCACGATGTTAAGTGTTTCCGCGACTACAGATAAGTTATATTAATCATTTAGTTCATATGCAGATAACATTGCTATGTATTTCGGGTTAATGGCAATATCTAAAGAAATACGTAAAGTTGGTAATTCTGTTTATTTAGAAAAACATTCTCTTCACATATTCTACATCTCTTTTCGGCAAGAGGGTGAAAATTGTGCTCTTCGTTCTTATTTATATTCGCTCTTTCTATTTTTGCTTAAATGACCAGAATATTGCTTACATTTATATTTTTATATTTTTTTTGTAGTTGTTCGGTTAATCAAAAATTTAAGCAAGTAAAAATAAGTTTTTACTGCGTGGATTGCGACCTGCAAACAGCAAAAATAAACACGAACATAAAAATATCTATTAAAAATCTTAGCAACCCTTGTTGAAAAAATATCAATTCACAATAAGCCCACAACATCGAAAAATAGCCGGTGATGTCTTGTTTCATATTAAATACAAATCATGTCGTCTAATACTAAAGTAAGTACTTTTTTTGTTTCGGAGAAAATTTCCAAAGTTCGATGGTTGCCCGATTACTTAAAAGAGAGTGATGGTTTCTTAAGTGGCAGTTGGGATATGCCAAAATCTTTTGTGAGGATGTGGCGGTTGCAGAAAAATATGATGGACACTTACAGTGATTATGTGCCAAAATGCACCGGTAAATACCTTGTCGGAGGCGATGTGACGGGCATGGAAATGGCAGAAGACACTGTAATTGTGAGTTGCAGTGACGGTAAGGTTATCTTGGCCGCTATTTATAATGTAATGTAATGATAAGCATGCGTTTTTAAAGGCAAACTCACTTTATTCAAAATTAAACGTGGTGTTGAAGAAGACACATTACAGCAAATAGCTCAGAGTGGATTATTACACAACATCAATGGCAATTCAGCCCCATGCACAGCAATTTCGGTATGTGGCAAGGAAGTAGCATCCGTTGGCGAAGATGGCCGCTTGAACATAGTTGACAGTGGAAGTTCTCTAACGGTTCGCCGTTCCAGTGTAGCGGATAGCTGTTCCTTGTTGTGTGTGCTATATAGTAATCCACAAGAGGTATTAACAGCGAATCGGATGGGAGTTATACGAATATTTGACGTTCGGTCTCCGATGGAGGCGACAGCCGCTTTCATGACTTCTTGTGAAGACGATAATCGCAGCAACTATGTTTCTTCTTTGGCTGCACACCCCACCCAATCGCACATTGTATTAGCCGGGACTGAAGAAGGTTCCATAACAGTTTGGGATTTGCGGCAACCGGGCAATCCGGCTTCATACCTAAGTGCGCACAACAGTCCAATAACCGAAATTCGCTTTCATCGTTCTGATCTGATATTATTTACTGCGGCTGAATGTGGAGAATTGTGGCAATGGGCGCAGCTCCCCAACATTGTCGATTCTGAGAAGTTAGACAAAATGAATCCCTGGCTTAGCGGTGAGCGGACGAAAAGTCGAATTGCCGTTTCATGCCTAATAACCGGTTTGAGGAAATCTATTAATACTCTCGATTCGCAAAACTCCAAAACTATTTGCGGAGGTGACACTGAAGCCTTACATCTCGTTGAAACTATTCCTTAAAAATAAAAAAAAATATACAATTATAAATGCTAGATAGCAAGTCGAAGTGGTCTTAATGTGTTCCATTGCATTCCGTTACGCGTGGGTTAGCTAATGATGATTTACTCTTTCTCAAATGTTTAAGTGACATTTCAACAAATGTTCTTATTTTTTTATTTTATTCCTATTATTTTGTTTTTGTTTCTTTCAGGTTGTATTAATATATTAATATATTTTACCCCACTACGTAGTGCCGATATCACCTTGGCTATGATTCAACCATTGAAATTAAAATGTAAACTGTTAAATGTTAAAATGACATATCCGGAGTAATCATTGGGATCAACTATTTTTATAGATATATTTCTAGACCTTCCTTGTCCGATACATAATAATATAATTAACAAGGCAGTTAAATCTAACGATAAAATTGTTACATAGGGTGAAATAGCTATCGAATAATTTGATCTTATTAAAGAGAAAGAGTTTTGCTAAATCATTTTAGCAATAAGGCAGGATTCCCTGTTAACTGTGTAACGCTTCAAGCGTGGCGACAGTTATTTTGGCTGCATTAACGAGTACATTATTTTTGTTGGTCCTTGATATGCGTAACTTATTTACTAGCTTGATAAGAGTTGAAATTCTCTAAATGAATATTTTTTGGCTTTCGTAGAAAATGGTGAATGAGACAAAGTGATCCGGTATTCCTTATCACATATAACACATATAAAACAACGCCACCTGTCGACCGTGCTTTGCCAGTTTAACAGTGCGGCCTGCACAGCTTTGCCAATTTAACAGTGCAGCCTGAACAGCTTTGCCAGCCTAACAGAGCTGCCTTGCCACTTTTTCTTATATAACAAAAGATGTTTTGACTATTTTTCTTATTTAGCACAAGCAACTCTGTGCTCTCTCCATTCTCCACACATACATGTTTTTTTTATTTGGGTTATAAAGAAATGTGTAACTAACGGCTTTTTAGCATAGCATTTTGCACCAAAGCAATGGCACGAGAAAGTTTGATATACCAATTAATTTCTAAATTATACCAATAATTTTCAGTGTTTCTAATAATTATACCAATAAGTTTCTGTGTTCTACAGCATTATAAGTAAATTTTATAATGTAATATATTTAATTTTTTGTCTAGGAGACCTTTATTTTTCTTGATTCGTTTTCTCCATTTCGTCCATATTATTTTGGTGTATCGCTGAATTATTGAATGTGAGACTACCAATAACAACAACATCAATACGTTATTTGGGTAGTTGTGGCCAGTCACAAGAAGGCAGCAAATGAAAATGAAAATTCGGTTTCTTAATGAATTTGAAATCCGTGGTTAAAAACTGGCTGCGATTTACCACCATCATCATTTCATCAGTAAAACGCAATCTCTCATTGACTTTATTTTATTATTGTTGACATAAGAAAAGTGCTTTAAAATTGGTGTTCCATAATTCAATTCAATTCAACTGCAGACATTCGAAAGCGGTCATTTACATGAAATCATTTTTAAATATAAATGCCGTGAACCATAAAATTATAGCGTTAAGTATTTTGCATTTAATAATTTAAATGCAAAAGTTTTAAGTTAAAAAAACGTTTTGTACGGAACGCAAAACGAATTACAGTCTAATATCATTTTGACTATAAAGCCTTATTAAAAAAGTGAACCCTTATAAATAGACTATTTAGTGCCTAAACTTCAGCCATTTAATCGCGACAATGATTATTTTCTACAAATCATAAAGACATTAGAACATTATATTACATGTTTGCTACATGATCTGGAATATCTAAGGGCATTATTTATTTATTTATTCCACTTATACAAAAAATCAACTAAAACAAACAACAGTCGAGTTCAAATGACTCTTAAAGTAAATCTTAAATTAATTATTATTAAAAAACTTAGTATAAGTACAATAAAACAAATAAAAGGAAAAAAAGAAAAAAAAGGAAAAAAAGCGTGTACACAATTAGCACAGAGCCACACCCACAACCGGTACAGACCCTAGTTGCAAATGAACCTCTAAGCCATCGCAAACATGCATAAGCTTGGCAACCGATAATAACAACAATTAATTTTCGAATCATAGTGACTTTTTAGGATTAAGAGCTAGTTTAAGTACGACATTGGCAAATCTCGTGTATTAAGCAATGTTGCTTTAATGGACTTTGAAGTGTCCGATAATGAGAAAAGGTGATAGACGTTATTTAGGTTCTTGCAAACAACTCTGAGCGGGTTAAACAGCTCATAATTATATTTACAATGACTAACCTTAACCAAGGTAAAGTGCCTAGAGAAGCGGTTAGGAACATTAAAACTTATTTCTCCAAGTAATGACGGCGAGTTAATAGCGCCGTTTATTACTTTGATTGCGAAGCAAACGCGTAGAACAAATCTAAGTTTTTCAAGAGACGGTAAGGACAAAAGAAGCAACCTATTTTCATAGGGGGGAAGAGAACCAGACGGATCCCAACCCAAATTCCTAAGAGCAAACAACGGGAATTGCTTTTGAATAGATTCAATTGAGTCTACATACCACCTATATGAAGGAGACCACACAATAGAAGCATATTCAAGTGTAGGCCTAACCAAACACGTATACAGCCTTTTGGTAATATACGGATCATCTAACTCTTTGGACCACCTCTTGATGAAACCAAGAGCAGACCTAGCTTTGCTTATCGAGAACTCAACGTGCAAATTGAAACGTAACCTACGGTCAAAGAGGACGCCTAGGTCTGTGAACGACTCAACGTCTTCCAACTTGTGCGAATCTATAAAATAATGGGTTATGAATGACTTCCTTCTAGAGAAAGAAAGCTTCTTACATTTATTTAGGTTTAGTGTCATATAATTTGACGAGCACCATGCCACCAATTTATTTAGGTCAGTTTGAAGCTGATGTGATTGCGATTCTAAGGAAAAAGAAGAAAACACTTTCACATCATTAGCATACATTAAGATCTGGCTAGATTTAATCGCCGAAGTCAAGTCATTAATGTATAGATTAAATAAAATGGGTCCTAAGTGGCTACCTTGAGGTACTCCTGACGGAACGTGGAATTCATATGAAGTGATGAAGTTAAATGACCTATTGCAGATAAGAGCTTATCCATTTCCTAAATAGGAAGGGAAGCCAGTGGCTTGAAGTTTAAAGATAAGTAATTTGCGGTTAACCAAATCAAACGCTTTGTTAAAATCGGTGTATATGACGTAAGTGCAAGAGCCATTGCAAAATGCTTTGAAAACTTGACAAGTAAACTCTAACAGATTAGTGACCGTAGATCTTCCTTTTTGGAAGCCATGTTGGAGTGGAGAAATACACGGTTTGGTGGCAAAGGCCAAATGCTGAGTCAAAATTCTCTCAAATAGTTTAGGTAAAACACTTAGCTTGGCAATGCCTCTATAGTTCTCCACGAGTTGTCTACTCCCACTTTCGTGAATAGGAATAAGATAACTACTCCTCCAACGCAAAGGGAAAACACCTAAATTCAGGGAAAAATTAAAAATCTTTGAGATAACACCACAAAGCTCAATAGCGCAAGGCTTAAGTACACATGATGGAATTCCATCCGGTCCAGGCGCACAACTGTATTTCAGAGAAGTCAACCCATTAAAAACGTCATCATCAGAAATAACCAAATTGGGTATTGAAACCGAGTTAGTTATAGGGTATGGGTAATTTGCTGATGATTGAAAACTAGAAGACGAAAAGTTTCTTCGGAAGTACTCCGCAAACAGATTCATCATCCGAGGAGTCAGAGCCATTAAAAGAGACAAACGAGGAATGTGCAGAAATTTTTCTTTTTGAATTAACAAATTTAAAGAAGTATTTAGGATTAGCAAACAGAGAGGATTTAATGAATTGAAGGTATCTGCATAGTGGTTGAGGGAGTTAAATCTATGCCTTGCGGCTGAATAGTAGAATAGTACTCGGAATAGTCTAGAGAAGAGCCACTTTTTAAAAATTTCTTGAACAGCTTGTTTTTCCTATTCTTATAATACCTAATTGTCGTATTAAACCACGGGGGACACATACCACGAGGTCGGCACTGCTTAAGCGGAACAGATGCAGCAATAGCTAGATTTAATGTATTGTAGCACGATGACAATAAGCTATCTATACTCCCGGTTGAGAAGTCAAGCCTCATATGTGAAAGATGAAACTTTAGCAATACTATATTGGTTTTATGAAAATCATAATATTTGCTGGAAAAGGTTGGCTTTGGACTATTAAGGCAGTTCCAAGAACCGTCATACTTATGATGAAAAGAAATACACAATGCTGAATGATAAGGATCCTCAGGTAAACTAAAAGGTGGACAACGATTTACATTACTCTCAGGAAAATTGGCAAAGCAACGATCAAGCAGTCTACCATTACAATTAAAGGTACAATTATATTGACCTAAATTATGGTCAAGTAATTCATTAAAGAACACTATAGCTCTTTCAGATGTTGAAGAAGGAATTAAACAGGCAGAATTATCACTGTTACACCAAGTGACTTGAGGCAAGTTGAAATCTCCCAACACAACGACAAAATCGGTAGGCCTAGATTGCTTGGCCACTTCACAAATGAGGGCAGCCTGCTTCTTATATATGGAGATATCCGAGTTTGGGGGAATGTAGGAGCAGGTAATAAATAACTGTTTATTAGGTATTCTCGCTCGAATGGCAATAAATACGACGTCGGGAGACGTGGGAAATTCAATTGAATAGGACGAGACTGACGCAGATATGGCAATTAATACACCGCCACCAATGCGATTCAATCGATCATTTCTGAAAACATGGAAAGAATTATAGAATAGTTCCGACGAATGTATATCAGGTTTTAACCAAGTTTCAATGAAAGCAAAACAGAAAAACTCAGTGCTTACTGACTTTAGAAAAGTAGACCGAGTTTTTCAATTTAGGCCCCTAACATTTTGATAAATGAGACATAATGGGCCTGAACAAACATTTAGTTTTTTGAAGGCGACAGGCCTACAGCATTGGTATTACGGGGTCGATCTCTAGGAATAAATACCTTAATTAAGGATCCTACTGGCCACAGTGGTTTATTTAACAATATATCGCTGTTTTCAGTCGGAACTAGTATTTTAAATGAAGTTATTGCTCTCGGTTGAGAAGGAGCCAATTTGAAGTTGACTGATGGGGCTTTCACCGCCAGATAGCTTTTTATATTATCTACCGAAGTTTCCGGTGCCAGTCTTGACACAAATAATGCTTTCCTAGGAGGAACTGCCGTCAAGCAAATATCATCACTACTTGGAATATTAGGGTTCATGGCTTGGGAGTTATGAGATGGGGAAAATATTGACACACTTGTACGAGAAGCTTGACCAACATGGCCAGTTTGGTGACTAGTGTTCACACTCGAACAGCAGGGAGGAGAAGCAGACTTACTTTGTACTTTCTTATTTTTATTTTTAGGTGATGGCGTTTGATTAGAACAAACGACGGGATCGGGAGGAGATTCCCTTGCAACCTCAGCATAACTTAAGGCAGACGGACTTGCCGACTTGTTTGTAACAATTTTGTTACCGACCAAATCGACAGTATCGGAAACGATAACTTTCGACGTGGAGTTAGAAGGAGCACTAACTTGTATAAGCGAGTCAGGTTTAGAGGGGATCAGAAGTGACGTCCCTACGCTACGAGTTGCTATTTTGGAGGCCTGGGAAGGAGATGAGTGCTCAATGTAGCGACACTCATCAAACCTAGACTTAATTTCCTCGAACATTTTCCACATGCAGCCGAGATTTTTACTTAATTGTGAGAAGTCATTTCTCTCTCCAAAAGTCTGTGGAAGTCAATGTCCTGCTTTCTACAGTCGGGACATGACCAACGTAATCCTTTGGAAGGATCAATAACTGCGTCAGCAGTACGGCCTATAATGCCGGCACACTTTGCATGCCCAAAGCGATCGCAAAGCCAGCACATAACGAATCTATCAGATTCCGGGCCAGATTTGGCACGACATGAAGTATATAGACACTCCATGTCAAGTCAAGAAAATAGAGATGGATTATGAGGAGAAGAAACAAAAAAAAAAGAAAGAGCCAAATCAAGGGGGTCACAACACTAAATTTTTCTAAAAATTTAAGAAAATTTCTCCGTTACGTTGACACTGCAACAAGAGAGCACGAGAATAAGAGAAATCACCACCAACCAGCAAAGACTATAAAAAAGAGAGAAAACAAAATCACCACAATTTTCTCTTAAGTTAGACGAAGATTTCACACTAGTAAGCAACGGTAAATAAAGAGCAAGAGAAAAACTGTAATAGCACCAAAAGAAAAATAAACATGAAAGAGAAATGTGCTGAATGCAAGAACCAAAAATGAAAAATATCAAAATTTTAATATAAATTAAGATTATTATAATTCTTTTTATAATTCTTACACCTTTTAACTTTGTGCCTTTAAGAATAATTACGCGCAAAAAGAAATAGAAATAAAACAATGCACTAACACTTTACAGAAAAGAATGAAGCAATCACGCCGCGATCAGTTGCCAAACTGATTGGAGATGATCAAATTTACAATATTATTGTAACAGCTCATGCTTCTTTTTTTATAACTTTCTTTATAATTATACCTATTAATTATACCTATTATATACCTATATTATACTTATTATAATTGGAGGATTCGGGTATTGACTAGTTCCTTTAATATTAGGAGCTCCTGATAAAGCATTCCCCCGAATACTATGTTCTAAAATGTTCTCGTGTACCCCGGAGTAATTCCAAGGTCACCGGGAAACTGACCTCGTAGATGTTAGAAAGATTCTCAAATTCCTAATTTATGACACAGGATATGACTTAACTAAATCTAATACCATGTCTCTTCGCCTGAATTAGAACGGCAAATTTAACCAATCAACCAAGTCAACCTATGCTTGTCTTCTTCTAAGACAATAGTCGTAGATTCGTCAAGACAATATATATGTATATAGACACATAAGTAATAAACATACACATGGCTATTGTTAGATGGGCAGATGAACAGGCGAATATGCTTAGGTGCAGTCCGATTTGATTTATTTATGGAGTTATGGAAGTTTGTTTCTGCACATTATAAAGGTATTGGGAAAAAAATTAAATTTAGATACACTACTGGATAGGCATCATCACAGAATAATAATAAGTTTTTATTGCATTGCATTCTAGGATAATGAGCCCAACAGTGTATTAAATTATATTATTAGAGGAACACTTTACTCGAGGCAGCGCCCCAGGAGGTCAGTCAGTTAATAAAACTTCGAATTGTGTACTTTTACTTCATATATCCACCAATTTAGTTGTAAATTAACGTAGTCTATTACAATATAATATCCTAGAAAAAAATCGTTGAAATTTTTGTTCTTTAGAAAAAATGCGACCGACAAAGCGCTGCCAATCGTTTACTAAGCGGATACGATGTCTACGAAAATGGAAATCAAAAAAATAAGCGAAGAAAAAATGGTAAAATCAAACCTATCGATGCAGATAAAGATAAAGTTATTGAAGACAGCGTTAAAGAACAAGATGATACCAGCACGTTTTTGCATTATGATTGTAGGTAAGCTTTAAGTAAACTCAGCGATGTAACGTTTTCATTCCTCCTTAAGTTCAAAAAACACTTCAATCGAGAGTGAGGAATGCTTCAATCTCAGATACACAGATGACCTTGACCATGAAAAGAACTACCTTTTTTATAATTTATTTGTTTCTTATAACAATTTAGGATATTTTTGGTCTAAAGAATGCTTTGCAATGAAATTATTATGGCTGGCTCCCCTTTAGGCCTACACTAATTTGTAGACAAAAAACTTTAACCATCCTTAATAGTTGAGGGATGGAACTATTAGCAATGTCATGAGGTGCCCTTTGACTCTCAGATGTCACGTACGAAAAACCGAGTACTAGTCACTGGAAAGTTAACCCCGCTTCATTCAATCGGTTTTGCTGTTACGTCCGCTACATGCGGTATTGGTTTATTGGTAAGAAAGTGGATCCCTCGCAACAATACACTTTACCAAATGTTTTCTTTATTACACCGAAAGAAATGGACATTGCAACAGCAAATTTCGTATGAGGGTGGCTTTCAAGGACGAACAAATAAATTAGTAGATGGTTGCTACTTTTCGGTACGGGCGACGATACCATAACACAAGCCGTTATTTCCAACCAAACTAATCATAAATTATTATTTGGTGTCGGCGCCCTACAAAAATACGTTTTATTGTGTTGCCAGAAACCCAACGGCGGCTTGATACACAAGCCCGGAAATTGAGATTGTTTGTTCATAAATTTTCGATGTTTAATTCATAACTACCTTTACAGACCTCAAGACCTTTATCATACTTGCTATACTTTAACTGGTGTGGCCAGACAATGAATGAGGTGAGGCCATGACCGTAGAAGATGAAACCAATCCTTCCTCTGTTAGAAACTATGTCTACATTAGATTTGTGCGAAGAGTATTTCGAACCGCCACAGAAAAAGAATTAAAAAAGGCTTATTGTAACATTGATAGAAAATATGAGCTAAGCTTGTTGAGATATTAGTCTTTTCACTTTTTTTGCTTATTTAGAAAATTTATGTGAAGTATTTGCGTTATGGAAAATTCTTTGTGAACACCACTTTAATTTATTGGCTTGTCAGCTTTGAAAGGACCAGCAGTGCCTATTGGCTTCGTCTGTATTCCGAGATCCGAGTCATGCTCACTTCTAATTATTGCCCTAATTCACTCGTGTCTAAAAAACAGTGCTAGCGTCGGCAATATATCGGCCAAATTACGTGACGCAGCGCTGCACTGAGCCAGATGCAGCGCTGCATTCAGCTAAGTGCAGCACGTTCGCTAAGTTCGCCCCTACGAATTGCCTTCACCAACTCATTTATTAAGTAAAAGTTTTTGATAGCCCTGACGAATGTCTCAAGGTATCGTTATTATTTAATGTGGATGAGTAGTAAATATCCGCCTTATTCCGAGCGGCCTTCTATTTGCTCCGTTTTGTAACGCCGTGCTTTTTTTTACACCTCCATTTATGATTTTCATAAACTAAAAAGCTTGCGTTAGTGCACAATTGATATTGCAGGATTTTAATATTGCTTTACAAAGTAAAGGGGGGAGTATTGGACTAATATGGTGGTTTTGGCCAAAAACTACCAGAACTGCACTATATCGAATGCAACGCTGCACTTAGCGAACGTGCTGCGCTTAGGTGAATGCAGCGCTGCACATATCGATCGTGCTGCACTCAGCTGAATGGAGCGCTGCACATAGTGACTGTGCTGCACTTAGCTGAACGCAGCGCTGCACTTGGCGACCGTGGTGCGCTTAGCTCAATGCAGCGCCAAGTTCACGTGATTTTTACGCTACTGAGCCCTTGGACATCAAACTAACCTCAGTCTAAGGTAAATATATTATTACATATTTCAATATTTAACATTTATTCATTTATTTTTGCTCTATTTCAGCACATCGCCCATCGGCCGCCCTACTCGTATGTATTCAAATTTCACTGTCGTTTTTGCTTTCGAGGTTAGATCTTACTTTTCATCAAGATTCGTTCGTTCTTATCATTACCACTTTGGTTGTCAGTGTCGTTTAGGCGATCACGGATTTTGAGATTGGCTGATCTTTTGGAGGATATTAATGGTGTGGTGGAAATAGAATTAACTAGTGATGAAGATAAGAGAATCTGGATGTCACCTGCAATAGCACGCGTGCGACTTGAAAGCTTTCATAGACAACACCTCACGTCAAGTTTTTTCCTTAAACATTGTGTAAGTGTTCATGTAAGGTAGCTTACAAAGTGGTTTGCAATGCATCCTCAAATTGACAGGGTTGTTGCAGCACAATAGCTAGGTTCCTGGCACAGTTTTCCACGCCATCCTTGAGGTACCGTGACAGGCGCGTTTCCAATTGTTTTAAATGACTGGCTCCTCTGTACACCATTATAGACTTACTTTAAAATTATAATATATTTATATAATACTTAACTTGATTTAACTTGATTTAACTTGATTAAACATTTCGAAAAAATTTTATGCGATTGTTAAAAGGAAATCTGTTATTTA